>PVIY010025523.1:0-37073 GCA_004026745.1 Myrmecophaga tridactyla | reverse complement strand
TTGCTAGTTGCTGGAATGCAATATACCAGAAACAGAACGGCTTTTAAAAAGGGGAATTTAAGTTGCAAGTTTACAGTTCTAAGGCTGAGAAGATGTCTCAATTAAAACAAGTCTATAGAAATGTTCAGTCTAAGGCATCCAGGGAAAAATACCTTGATTCAAGATGGCCAATGAAGTTCAGAGTTTCTCTCTCAAGTGAGAAGGCACATGGCGAACACAGTCACAGTTTCTCTCTTGGCTGGAAGGGCACATGGCTAGCACAGCGTCATCTGCTAGCTTTCTCCCCTGGCTTTCTGTTTTCATGAAGCTCCCCAGGAGGCGTTTTCCTTCTTCATCTCCAAAGTGCTGGCTGGTGGACTCTGCTTCGTGGTGCTGCAGTATTCTCTACTCTCTCCGAATCTCTCATTCTCCAAAATGTTTCCTCTTTTATAGGACTCCAGAAACTTCTCAAGACCCACCCAAATGGGTGGAGACACATCTCCCCTAATCCATCTTAACAACCACTCTTAATAGGGAGACATCTCCAGGGAGATGATCTAATTACAGATTCAAACATACAGTATTAAATAGGGATTATTCTGCCATTACAAAATGGGATTTTGATTAAAACATGGTTTTTCTAGGGTCCATACATCCTTTCAAACCAGCACAATATACTTTTACAAAAATGGATAACAAATATACTTTTGTTTCTTTCCACTTCATGTATCAAAATAATTTCCTCATGCCAATAAACATTCACCTACAATAACATTTTAAATGTAAGTACTGGACTTTTTAAGTACTAAATTTAATACCTAAGATGCTGATTTAGAACAAGAACCTGAATGTTTGTCCACATTCTATGTCCTTACCCCACCAGTTCTCTGATGAAAGGGTGGAATATAACTAAGTACCTGGAGACCTAGGAACTCTTCTTAAAAAATACGCCTCTGCATAATAAAGGGAACTCCAACTTGGAAGTAAATGTACAAGTACTGAGTCTCCATTCTCAATGGAAACTGTTTCCGGTGCCCTTCAAGGAGCTTTATCTATTCCTACAAGGAGATTTATCTATTCAATTTTCACAATAAACCTCTTAAAGTTAAGGGACCTTAGATTCAGACAGCTGGAAAATGGCTCAAGGTCAGGCAACCAGCAGGTGATGAGGGCTTGTCTCAAATTCAGGTCTGTTTGATGCCAAAGCTCATGCTGTATACCAGTGTCTTTTATAAAGGAGAATGATTGTGCCTCAATAAAAGGAAGACTAGAAATCCCAGCTGCCTCATCAGAGCCCATGCTCAGCCTAGCACCCAGCACACTAGGTATTTAATCTGCAAGAATGAATGTGGTTGAGCACTGAGAGAAAAGTGAGATTCTGAGGGCACCAATGACTGAGTATTCATTTCCTGCCTTCTCACTCTTAGGCTATCTCCTCAAGTGACTAATATTAGACTCAGGGCTGTTCCACTGATATAACACTTAAGGTTGTGGAGTCCATTGCCTACTGTCCCTTACCCACTTCTTTTATCAGGGATAACAAGAATCCATGAACCCCTATTTGTACAGGTTCAAGGTAAAATGGTAGTTCTAGATAGCCAGGAAGACCTGAGGACTGTAAGTTTTGCCTCATTCACTTGAATTCGGTCATAGCTACATTATTCCTTGTTTTCATCCACTATAAAATGAAGGGGTTCAATTACATGATATTGGACAGTCCTAATATTCTATGCCTAGAGCAGATGGAAAGATGCTCATTGTATGGGATGAATGATTCCTTCCCAATTCAGGTCTCTTAAGATAAAGTAGAGTCAGAATGTAATGCATAGTCAGTTACATTGCTGTGTTGGTTTGAAAGGATGTACGTCCCCTAGAAAAGCCATGTTTTAATCTAAATCCCATTTCATAAAGGCAGAGTCATCCCTATTCAATACTGTGTGTTTGAAACTGTAATCAGCTAATCTCCCTGGAGAAGTGATTTAATCAAGAGTGGTTGTGAAACTGGATTAGGTGATGACATGTCTCCACCCATTTGGATGGGTCTTGATAAGTTTCTGGAGTCCTATAAAAGGGGAAACATTTTGGAGAATGAAGAAGAGAGCAGAGAAGAATGACATAGCCACAAGAAGCAGAGAGCCCACAAACCAGCGACCTTTGGAGATGAAGGAAAACACCTCCTGGGGAGCTTCATGAAACAGGAAGCCAGGAGAGAAAGCTAGCAGATGATACCGTGCTCGCCATGTGCCCTTCCAGCCGAGAGAGAAACTGTGACTGTGTTCTCATAAGGGACCCTGGTAAAGACTTAATACCCACCTTGAATGGAGTGGGTTACATCTCAGTTGAAACAACCTAATGTAAAGGTCCCACCCACATTTCACTTGAGAGAGAAACCCTGAACTTCCTTGGCCTTCTTGAACAAAGGTATCTTTCCCTGGATGCCTTAGATTGGACATTTCTATAGACTTGTTTTAATTGGGACATTTTCTCGGCCTTACAACTGTAAACTAGCAACTCATTACATTCCCCTTTTATTCTGTTTCTGGTATATTCTATTCTGGCAGCTAGCAAACTAGAACACCTGCCTAAGAGTTAATGGAGTTAAAATTGAAGGGAGCGGGTGGTGTGACGGTGGCTCAGTGGCAGAATTCTTGCCTGCCAAGCTGGAAACCAGGGTTCAATTCCTGGTGCCTGCCCATGCAAATAAAAAAAAAAATCAAAGGGAGTTATGGATATGGAAGGGGGTACAAAGAACAGATGCCTCAAGACTGCTTCTCTTTTTAAAGACATTTTAACACTAAGCTTTCAGTAAATAATTCAATCCATACTTGAAAGAGTGACATTAGAGACAAATAAGTGTGGGAAATGATGCTTTCTTGTCTTCTCCTTAGAGATCTGCAGTGCACACAAGCAGATTGAAAGCTTTCAATGAAAATGTGATAAACCTTGTTTAGCTTTACCCAAGTATTTCCCATACTTATTTGTCCAGTCTCCTATTGCTGTTGCTGGTGTTGGTGTTTTTTTCAGTGAATAATTCTTTTTTTTAACATAAAAAATGCAGTTGTTATTATTGCTTGTGACTCAATTGATTAAATGAATATTAGAGGGCTTGGAGAAAAAAAAAAGGAGTCAACAGGAGTGATGTTGGTTGGGATTTAGCAAACCATGGCAATTAGCTCTATCTAACTGAAGCTTGCCTAAGAGTAGCCTCCAGAACAGTCTCTTAACTCCATTTGGTGTCTCTTGGCCACTGATGCCTTATTTTATTACACTTCTTTTCCCTTTTTGGTCTGGAAGGCATTGTCAATCCCATGGTGCCAGGGCCAGACTCTCCCTGGGAGCCACTCCCTGTGACACCAGGGGGACTTTCACCCCTGAATGTCATGTCCCACGTGGCAGGGAGGGCAATGATTTTCATTGCAGAGTTGCTTTTGCCCATTTTTAAAGTTAGGTTGTTCATTTTTATTTTCTCCACTTATAAGAAGCTCTTTATATATTAGGATATATAATATATATATTATATGTGATATGTGAAATATGTTGTAAAGATTTTTTTCCATTTTTCATTTGCCTTTTTTCTTTTATTTTTTTAAATACCAAAAAACACCAAACAAATGCAAACATTCCTATTTTGATCATTCCATTCTACATATATAATCAGTAATTCACAATGTCATCACATAGTTTCAGCGAATAATTCTTAAAACTTGGCTAAGACATTGGGGCATGCTAAACCTTAATATGATAACATAAATATACTGCCACACCTAGTTTCTTAGTCTTGCTTATAAGTGGGGATAAAATCATACCAATTTCATCGGGTTGACATGATGATTAAATGAGTTACTATTTGTAATTCATGTAAAACAGCCTGGCGCTTATATGAACACATAGATTATTACAGATAAATAAGGTGGCAGTGCATTGAACTAATTTACAAAAGAACTTGTCTATACCTTTAATTCAAAACTCTAAATAGAGTCAATTCATAGGTAAAGAAAAAGCTACTTCTTAACAGTTTTCTCACAAAAGCATTTTGCTGATTCATTGAAGACCCTCCCTGAAATCAAATTAACACATTCAACTTCTGCTAAGTCAATATCCTTTACCCTCCCAACCAGGAAGGTATTGATTCTTATGTTTGTGTTGGAATACCAAAATGGAGACTGCTGACAATTGCAAAGAGTGTGAGGCTTGGAGTCTCGGTTCTGCCTCTCTCTAGCCACGAACCTGCTCTTAAGCTCAGTTTTCCTATCTGTAAAATGGGGGCAATAATAATGCCTGTTAGCACAGTGTAGCAGTGAGGGTTACATATCACCACCACCACCATTGTCATCATCAGTTATATCAGGGTACTTTAAAAGGATTATCCCACAAACAGTTCTGTGAACTAGAACTTATTTATATCCTCATTTTACAGACAAAACACTGAAGTTCAGAGAGCTTAAGTAAATGACCCAAGCTACAGAGCAAGTAGCTGGGCCTGGATTTGAATCCAAGCAGTTAAATCCCCAAGCTCCTTCCTGTCTTCATGGTTGGCTTTCAGTGAATGAGAGTCAAGTGCTTAGCACAGGCCACGGGAGCTACCATTATTGTACTGTAGCTGATTTCAAGGGCCCTGGAAATGGAATCATGGAGCTTAAAGTACTCTAAGGTATAAGAACCAGGGGATGAAGTACTTGGAAATCTTTGATTTTTTTTTTTCCTTTCAGAAATTACTCTCAGCACATTCAAACAAGTTCTGGGTTCCCGTGGGAAACAGCCAGGTTTTATAGCAAAGCTGTGAAAGTTGCAAATATTTCCCACCCATTTGGAGCTGGGTGTTAACATACTTTCATTCTGAATTGTAAATTGTAGTCACTAACTTTTTCTTATAAGTAGAAATGCTCTAACCACAGAGTCACACTTGGTAACTTTTTCCTTTAAGGGCCTTAAAAAAAAAAAAAAAGCTTTGCTTTTACAAACTCTTTTGTAGCTGGCTCAGTGATAAAGCCTGGCATCCTTGTGTGTCAGGTTTCAGGAATTCACTGCATTTGTCTGTGTTGTGTTACCCCAGTAGCTTGTTATCTTTGAGGCTTAAGGGCTGACTTGGAAATTCAGACTGTCAACTATTTAAAGAAAATGGAAGTCCCCATTCCACTATTTTAATTAACTTTCAGAAGGCAAGGTTTCCTACTGGTTATGATAATCTCAACTAAAAATATGCTTAAGGAAGTGTGGTGGAAGCAAAATAAGAAGGGAGAGAATAGTTTTTAAAGGAATTCTTAGAAGAAGAGTGAGCAAAGTCAGAGGGCAAATTAGTATAAGGCTCTGTAAGGAAAGAAGGAAAGAAAGGTATGAGCAGATATTAAGGAGTATGAACAGTAGAGTGTGCGAGATGAAAATTTTTACTGCCAGGTTAAGCAGGGCCTTGAGTGCCAGGTTGGGTGATGAGGGGCGCGTGACTGTATGCAATGAGAAAGTGTAAGAGATTTTTGCAGAAGAAAATAACAATGATAAAATCTATGTCTTAGGAAGAAAACTGGCAGAAGGCACAAGTGGTAGGGTGCGAGCGAATCAGAACATATCTGGAAACCCAAGGCTTTGTAACAATCTCTTTGGGCCTAAATTTTTCATCTATTAATTTGTTAAGTGTGGATGATAATAGAATCTACCTCATTGGGTTGCAGTGAGGACTGAACGAAATCAGGCGTGGGCATTTTTAACCATGTCTATGGTAAGCGCTCACTTGCTACTCACACAAACAATACACACACATATTTTTACTGTCAGGTTGACTGGAGGAGAGTGAGGGCTGAGAAAACTAGAGTTCTAATCATGAGAATGGAAAACCAGGGATCTGTGTGATGATAGGGATAAAAGGGGGTGAGAGCGAGAAAGGAGAAAATTCTTAGGGATGATTCTAGAGGACAGTGATGTAATTATAGTGAGATGATGAAGGGAGAGTTGGAAAGGAAGCTGGGATGCTGGTGAGTTCAGCTTTGGAAATGCTAAAGAAGGGGCTATTCACAAGGAGTGACCAAAGCAGCCTTTGGAATTAGGTGTTAAATCACTATTTTAATTGAAAAACAAAAATACACATTCCCTGGTCTAGGAAGGTGTCTGGAGATGGCTTTTTTTTTTCCCTCCTCGGCATGCGCAGGTTCCGGGAATTGGACCCAAGGCTCCGGCAGGGCAGGTGAGAATTCTGCCACTGAGCCACTGTTGCACTGCCCCTGGGAATGTTTTTTGGTCAATGTTCAAGCAGCAGCCACTGACATGGAAACCAAAGGAAATACAAGATGGAATTGCCATGAGGTAGCCCTTGATAGAAAGTCAAAAGGTCCATGCCATGTTTATCTTTGCATCCTCATTGCCTAGACAGGGGCTGACACATTTTAGGCATTCATTAGACATTTTTTGGTTAAAGCAGTGACTTTCCTATAATTTAAGAATCAAGAATGCATGAATTCCATTTCAGCATGTTTTCTCCCTTAAGGAATTTCTTTTTGCTTGAAAATGAATGCTCTTGAATGCTCTTTCCACCTGAGAAATTTCACTTCAGAAAACAGTCACAAACAATTACAAGTCCAAATACACAAAGATGTTCATCACAGCATTATTTAAACTAACAAAAAAAATTGGGAAATAACTGACATTTGTTTCAATGGAGAGTGTAAATTATGGGCATCGATTTGACGGAAAATTAAGGTAGCAATTGCAAGAACTGTACTAGCTACTCACAAATATTAACTCATTTAATTCCCATATCAATCCTAGGAGGGTATGTACTATTATTGTAAGTTCTGTTTTACAGATGAGGAAACTGAGCCTCAGAGTTTAAGTAACCTGTTCAACATTGTACAGCTAAATGGCAGACTTGGGATGTGAAAGAGTCTGTCTGGTTCTACAGTCTTTGATCCAATCACTGTATATAACATTGTCACATGGTATTTTATTTCACCTGGTTTTCTAAAATTAGTCTTAGACTTTGGAGGAAAAACTATCTTCTCTATTCAGGGGGTAAAAAAAGGTCAGATGGGGACAGAGTGGTACCCAAAGGATGTCAGGAACCAAAATTCTGCTTCAAAATAAGCCTGACGGGGCGGGCCATGGTGGCTCAGTGGCAGAGCTCCCACCTGCCATGCTGGAGACCCAGGTTCGGTTCCCAGTGCCTGCCCATGTAAAAAAAATAATAATAAATTAAAAAAAAAAAGCCTGATGACAACAGTGCATCTTCTTTATCATTTTTAACCATCATTATCAATAACTAATGATTGTGAAACAATCTATAATTTACAAAGTCCTTCCATATCATTTATCTCCTCAAAACTACCCTGCAAATTTGCTGTTTTCACGAACCCCAATTTGCAGGGGAGTAAACCGAGGCTCAGAAAGAATAAATGACTTATTCAGGTTCACTCTGCTAGTTTGTAGGATTCCAAATCCCAATTTCTTTCTACCACTTAGCACAGTTTGGACAATTTCAAAACATTGTCCTCTACTTCTTCAGTTGGGTGATCACTCAGGAAATTGCCAAGAACAAGCCAAAATTAAGGAAAAGATTGGATTGAGCTTGGATACCCTAACTCACCAACCTTGCAGTTCAAGAGGCTAAAATTTCTGGACTGCCAAATAAACTGCCCATTCTGAGCCTTTTGTTGCTGCAGGCAAGGAATCTTTCCTAAATCAGTTTTGTGAAATTAACCTCTCTATTCCTTCCCCCAACACATTGCGACTTCTTCGGACCCTCTTTAGTCCTCCCAAAGTCTCTGGAGAGGCAGCAAGGAAATAGGACAGGATGGTGATGAGGAGGATGACAATAATGACATTGGAATAAATACTAATAACAGCCAGAGTGGAGGGAGAGCTTGCTACACACCAGGTATTGCCTTGGGCAACGTTTAAATATATTTCATTTTCACAACAGCCCTATCAGATAAGAGTCGTTTTATCGATGAGGAAACTGAGGCTCAAAGGGTGTCAGACTGGTCAAGGCTTGATTGATAGTCCACTGAGTGAAAGTGGAGGAGGGAGGGTCAGCAATCCGCAGACTGCAGTGTGATCTTTTGGCTCCAAAGCGCTCGTTTGTAAATCTACTTCAGACTCACCCCCATAAATGATGGCATTCCTCGCATATCTGATCTTCCCAGGAAACGGGGTGGCTCCCCCAAGAAAGACAAGGCAGGCAAGTTGTTTGCCAACGATCTAGAAACTAATTCATCTCCCCCTACCCCATGACATTTTTCTCCTTCCAATTTTGAAGGAACTGATGCTGATTTCCATGATTCCTTCAAAGCTCCATTTCCTAAGCTTAACATTTTTTTTTAGTAGAGCACAAAACAGAAGTAATGGGAGGATGTGTTAAGTGTACAATGGAGGGTTCGGTGGGTTCTTGACCAGTCGACCGGACTGTGAACTCAGGAAGATGCTGTCTGGAGATTGTAAAGTGAAATATTCCTCATCAGTGACGGGAAGTTTTTCAGCTCGGAAGGCATTATTTTATCATCGGTCAGTTAAGGAGCACATAATCAAAGGCTTTGGCTGGGAATGAGGACTAGGTGATCTGTAAATAATCTATGGGTAAAGCTTACCAGGAGTGGAACATTAACATGTCAGAGGCGAGGTTTTGAATGGGTCATTGCCCCGTGAGCTGTTTCTAATGGGAGACCCGGCCTCCACCTTTAACATTTTCTACTTCTCCAAATAGAACTACTGCATTGAACGAACGGGGCTGAGCAGGTAGAGTGAATTCAAATGTAAACAGTCTCTGGTACCGCGGTCGGCCAGGCAGCTACAACCAGTAAGCGTCTCAGCCGCAACAATACAACTGTCAGGTCAAGTGTATGAAGAGTGAGGCCCCTTCGGGGCAGCTGCAAGAAAGCCCCCTATTAATCCCTTCACCAAGCAGCTGATGGATTTCATCTCCCTGTGCATACGTTATAGTGCTACAAACACAGGATTGTTATACTTTTAGAGAAACCCAGCACAGGCTACCAAAGCTTTTTATAGATTTCTTCATCTTGCTAACAGATGATGGAAAATAGAACTTTGTAAGCCTTCTGATTGCGATTCACTGTCAGTCTGGCTTGAAAAATTGTAAGAAAGCTTCATTCTCAGATTCATTCATGAAAAGAATAGGTCTCTATTTGAAGGTGGTGGAGATTTTAGTCTCCTGCCCCGGGTTCCACTTTCTTTTGATTTTGCACCCATTGTTATTTAAAATAACAGCATAAAATGATTTAGCTAAGGTTATTTTGCACAGTACTATTAGAAAAGGAGTCATTACCTGGTATAATCCCCCTTGGCTTCCTGAAATTAAAAAAAAAAAAAGATGATCATTATGTATTTATGTAGTGCTAAATGAATTTTACTTTTGATCATTTTCCTTCCTGAAGTCCCTAAGGTTTTTGTTTTGCTGTGTTTTATATTTTTGAAGAGTGGATGTTCTTTCATATAAGCAACACTCTCCCTTTGCCATAGAGAAAAAATATGACATTGATCAGAGAAAGCTAGTATTCATGATATATTTCTTATTCTTTATGTAGTGATAAATACATCTGAAAAAGCACAGCTAATTACTTCTCCCTTTAGTTTGCAAAGGGCGCGTGATAACCGATTTTCTATTCCAGTGGCACACTTTTTAGACCAGACTCAGACTTTGTTAACCACGGCACAGTTAAATCAACACAGAGTATTTGTTTTCCCTTTACTTTTTAAACCAGCATGGAAACAGCCTTTGTTTTTCACCTACCACTGTCTTTAAGAATTAAAAGGTTCTTTCACTCAACCTCAGGACAATGTATACAAAGGTTACTAAATTTAAATGAAAATTACAGCTGTTATAACTGCTGCCTCCAAAATTCAAGTAACTCAAAGGCTCTTTTCCAGGAATATGTTCTTAAATCTTTTTTTTTTTTCTCAGAGCATTCTTAAATTTTATTTTTCTTTGAGACCCACAACATCACAATATCACGCTATAGTTCTTGCAAATTACCTGAAAACTGAAAACAGGGGCTCACACTTTTCACTGACAAATAACCAACTGGCTTAACAAGCCATCAGCCACTGGCCCGTGTGAAAAGTTCAGAGTTGCGGGCAGTTAACAAAACCCAACAAACAAAAAACGCGTAAGAGGCTATTTATAAATTCTTACCTGTAAAACAAGTGCTGCTAACTTGAAGATGGTTTCACTGTCTACTTCGATTTGCCCCTGTTGGTGGAAAAGGAAAGCATCACTGACCACGGTGTTCTAGGTTGTATGAAATGGCTGTGGAGTTGGGGAAGCTGTCACAGCTTGGCACCTCCAGTTTATGATCAAATGCAGAGCATACCATTGCAGGGGAGAGGAGGGGGGTGGAGAGACGCAGTGTTAAGGGGAAGCCACATTGAGCGTGTGCCTCTGTGTGCATATTTTAATTAGCTTTGGGGAATTTTATTTAGGAAGCAGTATTCGGGGAGAAGCATAGATGACTTTGAAGCTGAACATTTAGATGACATCTAAATAAATAATTTTTATCTTTGCACGTTTATTTTTAAAACCAGTAGATTTTCCTAGCTTAGTTTAAGAATTTTCCTGAGATATATTTTTTCTTCTGTGTTACAGCATAGTTATTTGGGTATACCCAACAATAAAAATATAAATTTGCTTCTGTGTCAGTGATTCATTATTGAATTAATTTTGTACATTATAGAGAAAATGTGAAGATTTCAAAATCATTTGCAGCAAATGCTCAGCATACTAAAATTCTTTCGCTTTATATTGAAGTAGGATGAAGTCTAATTATTATTTTCCCCATCATTTTACTTTTCATCCTTCAAATTACCAAACAAAAATAGGAGTTCTCAGCCTTGGTAAACAAAAATGCCTTTTCAGCAGCCTGGTAGGAATGCATACGTCTTTGTGTGCAGGATGGATAGCCACGATAAAAAATAGTTGCATGAGCCTTTATTTCATTAAGAGTAGTGACACTGTGAATACATTACTGCAGCACTTAAATCTACAACAATGAGTAGTATAGAGGGATCTTTATAAAAAATACATATTTTTGCAGTATGTTAAATATTGTAATGTTATAATGTATGTTAGTGTGTAAGCATTATACACTCAAAATCAATTCCACATAATTCCCACCTCGTGTCAGTCCTGTGTAATTAGTACTTGAAAGTGAATAGTGTTTAAAAATATGGAACTCATGGGCCTGGAAATTACCCTGTATTCCTTCCTTCTACCTGTTGAATCCAAGCTGGAGAGTTTCCTGGTTATCCCAAGTGCATTGGTGAAATGTAATTAAGCAATTTAAAAGTAAATGTAACTCCTACACTCAGCAACAACAAGACAAACAATTAAAAAATGGGCCAAGGACCTCAGTAGACATTTCTCCAAAGATATACAGATGGCCAATAAGCACATGAAAGGATGCTCAATATCATTATCCATTAAGGAGATGCAAATCAAAACCACGACGAGATACCATTTCATACCCACTAAGATGGCGACTATTTAAAAAATGGAAAATACCAAGTGTTGGCGAGGATGCAGAGAAATGGGACCTTTGTGCGTTGTTGGCAGGAACATAAAATGGTATAGCCTCAGCAAGGAAAGTACAAAATTACTTTATACTGGGTGCACGGGTAGTTTAGAGGTTAGAATGCCCGCCTTTCATGTGGGAGACCTGGGTTTGATTCCTGGACCATGCACCCCCCCAAAATAAAATTACTTTATACTGGGCAATCCCACTTCTAGGTATTACTCCAAAGAATTGAAAGCAAGGATTCAGAGAGTTATCTGTACACCAATATCCATGGTAGTTTTATCCACAATAGACAAAAGGTGGAAGCAACCCAAGTGTCCATGAATGGATGAATGAATAAATGAATTGTGGTATAGACATACAATGGAATATTGCTCAGCATTGAGAAGGAATTAAATTCTGATACATGCTACTATGTGGCTGAATCTTAAAGACATAGTGTTGAGTAACGTCATTCAGACACAAAAGGACAAATATTGTATGATCTCTCTTATATGAGGTAACCAGAATATGCAAATCATAGAGACAGAAAGTAGATTACAGGGTACCTTGGCAGGGGTGGCGAATGGGGAGTTAAAGTTTAATGGGGCAGAGTTTCTGTTTGGAGTGATGGCAAAGTTCTGTAATGGATGATGTGCTAGGCAGAATTATGTTCCCCAATTTAGATGTGTTCTTATTTTTAATCCACATCCCTGTGGGTGTGGACACTTTATAAACAGGACCTTTTGAAGATGTTATGTTTAGTTAAGGTGTGGGGAACTGAACCAGGGTGGGTCTTAATCAGAATTACTGGAGGCCTTGTAAGGAGAAGGCTACAGGGAGAAGCAGAAAGTCAGCAGGGACCTGGAAAAGAAAAGGGGAGGATATGTCCATGGGACAAGAAAGCCAAGAAACCCCAAGGATTACCTGTAGCCAACACCAGAACACCAAGGGCTTTGGAGACAAAGCCAGCCTGGCCAATATCTAGACCCTGGACCTCTGCTGGCCTCAAACCCATGAGCCAAGAAACTTTCATTGTTTAAGACAATTCATTGTGTGATATTTGTGACAGCAGCTCTGGCAAAAAGACAGAGGTGGTGATGGCAGTACAATGTTGTAAATGCAGTTAATACCATGAACTATACTTGAAAGTGGTTAAAATGAGAAATGCTATGTTGTATATATGTTTCTACAATAAGGATTTAAAAAAAAAAAGGAAAGGTACTCTAGATTGGTTCAGTGATGTGATTATGCTCAGTGAGGATTTTAGAAAGTATTATACATTTCACTCAGGTTTCCACACACAAAAAAACAACTTATAACAATAATTCTTTTAAAGTTCATAAAATAAAATAATAAAAAACCCAGGGCAAAACAATGTCAGCAGTGACAATTATTCATGTTTCTTTTATACTACAAAATGAAAACAAAATAATTTTTATTTTCGTACATACAGGCATCCCTTCTGAAATATGAGGCAGAGGGATCTGCTTCAAAGTTTTTGCCTCAAGGGCTGACAGGCCCAGAACTTTGGAATTCAAAGCTCGCTTATAATCTCTAGAAAAGATTATAAAATCAAAGAGAAACCAGTTTGATTGTAGAATCAATTGCCCTTTTTCTTTGAGGCAAGAGACAGTGCTTTTTCTACTCTGGTGAAAGATGATGAAGCCGTTAATCCAACAGGTAAGATGGGTGTTGATCAAGATTAAATTGTAGAAAGATTAAATTACTTAAATTCAAAGAAAAAGCAACTCATGAAGGGAAAGGGAGCCTAAAAGAGGAACTCAAAAGCATCTTTGAGTTTGAGATTGGGCCCAAACTCACATGTTAAAGTCAATTTTGCTGTCTTAGAGTTTTAGAGATGAATTTTTAGAAATGTATTACTTGATATTAAAATAATTAAAGATAAAAATATGGAAAATTACTGCCAATCCTTTGCCTATAACCCTTGTGTGTCATCTGAACCCTGGATGAGTCATCTGAACAGTATTTTAGACACCCACTTTTCAATTTAGTGAATGGAAGCTGAACAGACAGATAAAAAGACCTAAAGCAGCTACTTGTACTGAAGCTGCCAAAGAGTTCTTCACCTTAGAAGGGTCATTAAATATTTAAAACGTTGAAATGTGGAACTGTATGAAAGGTACCAGGCTCAGACAGTTCCAGAAGGGTAGGGAAGCAGATACACAAATCACCTGTGAGGATTCCACCTAAACACATGGCTCCAACACACTTCTGGTGGAGGAAGGTGATGTTGGGGTGGAGGGGTGGGCCCTATTCATATCTTGTTCTAGGGAGAGAGGGGAATGCATTGTTTGGTAAAGCCCCACATTTGTTTATGCCCCTCAGCACCCACCTCAGCTTCCAGTTAACAACCACTGCTCTAGAAATCCAAGACAACATATTCTGAGTTCTAATACTGATTTTCAACTTAATTTGACTTGTGCATTGAGTTCACTAAACAATGGATCAACCAAGAGTAATTCTATTTTCCTGATTCTTAGCAATTTTATGTGATGAAAGACTTAAGAAGAACTCCAGAATTGCATGTAGAAGTTCTTTAGAGACCACAGGTTACCTTAGGATGGAATATTTCTTTGACTTACAACCATGACAACAGAAGTAACCTTATTGGTACTGGGCTAGCTAACGCCTGAGAGAGTTATCTTGTCAAAGAGAAAGGCAACAGGTCCTTCAGTGGGTTTCCACAACTGTCAAAGATAAACAAAGAAAAACTAGAGATGTGAGTCAGATGATGTGGCCGAATGCACAAAGGTAACACAAAACAGTAACAAGTCCTTTTGCTTCCCTCTCATGGCTAAATTAGCTGGATTATGAATTCAATCACTAGGTCATTGGGTTCAGGCTCCGCATTGGACATTTACTTTTTGTCCTGTGCTTGTTGGCTTAGTTGAACAAGACACCACGCTAATGAGGTGAATTTTAGGTTTTGGTTCCCAAGAAGAACAGAATAAAAGAGACTTTTAGAATTTGAATGATACCTTAGTGAAAATATGACTTCTCTTCCTTTGTGGAATGGTGACATTGAAGATCAGGGAGATGAAGTGTACTGTTCAATCACATTGCTAGATCACAGCGGATGGTGATTCTGGACTCTTCGACCAGTGTTCTTTTCACCCTACCATGTACCGGTTAACTTTCTATGACCTGAGTGCAAATTTCTCCCTGGAATCTTCCAAAGGTATGCTTTTGGGGAAAACTGGGCTCAGGTAAGACTGGGGGAAAATAACTCCAAATGGCCTCAAATTTATACTCTCACTGAAAAATGGGAAAATTATTTCTAAGACTCATCCTGCTCTTTCTACATCAATTTTGTACTGCTCAGAAACTTCATCTGTGCCACATAAACTGATATTGTTAACTATGTCACAAACACTAAGGTTCTAGAACCATTTGGCATACTGTTGGGAGAACTCAATTTGTTTCCAAATCTATTGCTAATTATCTATCTGTTTTTAGCTTAAGTGTATAAAAAGTTAGATGTAGAACGCTAACATATACATGTAGAATAAATGAGAGATAGAAAAATCATCACTTTGTAACCATCACAATACTCATTGACTCAGGCAATAAATGCATTCATCAATAAATGAAAACTATTGGATGAAAGTTTGGTGAGACTTAAGACAAGGTATTTACATAACCTCAAAGTATCTCCCCACAGATTATGTATTAATTACAAAGGGGAAATAGTAACTCTCCTGTAGAGAAAACTGGCAGACACCTCTTTCACCTAGAGATAGAACTTACATCACTAATAATTGGATAGACCAGCATCATGTATCTCTGGTGGAGAAGGAATGAACCTCACCTAAATATAGCACTGGGTCAGTAGATATTTCACAACTGACATTCTAGAAAAATAAAAAATAAAAGTCCTGATCTGTAGCATTTGAGAAACTTCTGTGGTATAAATACTCCCACCATGGCCAATTTCAAGCTACCAATGGGGAAGGTACGTGCAGAACTAGATCTCACGAGCTGGTACCACTGTGTAGTATTTCTGCCAATACCAAACAACTCCTGCCAATATTACACCACTGTGTAGTACTCCTGCCGACAATATATCAGTAGTTCTAATCACGAGGAAACATTAGCCAAACCCAAACTAAGGGATACTGCACCAAACATCTGACCCATAAAAAAAAAAAAAATGAATTTAAATCAAAAGTTAAAAAAAAAAACCACATCTGGCCCATACTCGTCTTCAAAAGTGTTAATTTCATGAATGCCAAGAAAAAGGCTGGAGAGAGGTTCCAAAGTAGACAAAAGAGTTGTAATAACTAAATGCAGTTTATTATCCTGCACTAAGAGGAAACGTTTCTAAGAAGGATTATTGGGAGAACTGGTGATTTGGATATGGGCCTTATATCAGACAATAGTACAGGTTCAATGTTAATTTTTCTGAATATGACAATTGCAATGTGGTTATTTAAAGGAATATCTTTAATCTTAGGGAACATACAATGGAAAATTTAGCGTTAAATGGACATGCTATCTATAACTTAATCTCATATAATTTGGAAAAAAAATATATATATATGTGGGGAGCGAGAGAGAGTGCAAATGTGACCAAATGTTAACCCACAATTTGGTGTGATGGACATACTGCCTCTCTCTCTCTCTTTTTTTTGTACAATTCTTGTAATTCTTCTGTAAGTTTGAAATTATTTCAAATAAAAATTCTAAAAAATTAAGTTTCCTGGAATGGACTTGACTGCCTAGAACCCTTCCCTTTTTCTGGAGAGAAATACCTCCGTCGTTTGGAGAACTCCTTCTCTCCCAGCTCTGATAATGTCTCTAGTGGAAACATAATCACTGTTCTCTGCCAATCTTGCTACACTGGTGGGAAATCGATTTAAGCTGGCCCAAAGGCCTTCCTTGGGATCTCTCAGATTGGAACTTGGGGAAGAGAGCTCTTTGGGGACAAAGTGGGGAAGAAGTGAATATAAGTGGAGCCAGCAGCTATTATACCTAAGAGGATCAATGATCACAGATGGAGAGAAAGGGACTTCTTAACACGGGTGGCTCAATTATATCCCCTTGGGAAGTGGGTCAACCCTCAAAGGCTGGTTAAGAGTCAAGAATTGGCAAGCATGACGACTTAGATGCTACCCAGGACGCTTCCACTGTGGTTTACTACTGAGCCAGCAAACAAACCATGCAAAGAACAGATGTGACAGAGAAAAGAATGAGTAAATGCAGCTCTCCGGCGCCTGCCTAATTCCTCCTGAGAAACTGACGTTTTGGGCACGATAATTCTGTGTTGTGGGGGTCTGTCCTGTGCATTGTGGAGTGTGATGGTGCATCCCTGGCCTCTATCCAGCAGATGCCAGCAGTACCCCTTCCGTCCTGAGTTGTGACAACCAAAAAATGTCTTCAGATATCGCCATAAGTCCCCTGGGGGACAAAATTGCCTCCAATTTGGGAGCCATCACTCTGGATTCTCTGAATGTTATGCTTGGTTTAAACTAGAATCATCAGAAAGCTAATTAATTGAACCATTAGGTTTTGTCCCCGGTGGGATTGCCTGTTTAGAGCTGCGCTTTGGTACTACTCCACTTTATGTTGAGGAACAATATAAGCAACAACCCTCAACACTCACTATTTTAATAACTGTGAGGGCATTCATTGTTGCTCACATCACATCATCCTTTATGAGGATTCATGGGGAAAGGTTCTCCTTGATTTTTTTTTACATCAGCAGTCACTGTGTTCATTCTATGTGGCTGCTTTGTTTTTGCTTTATGGCCACTTTGAGTTACATCAGTGTTCTGGAACCCCTATTTGCTTTGGCTGTTAACTTCCAACTTCAAATCTGTCAGCCCTCTTTGCAAGTGCAGCTGAACAGAGCCAAATATTTTATACTAACTTCATGCTTGGCAGCATCTAATTATATCTACCTTTATTTTCTCACTTACAAATAATTCTGATTTAATCACTTAGTATTTTTTAGCTTTTTTTTTCTTTTTTATTCAGATAATATGGAGTAAAATGCACAGGTCTTTGTGTATAGCTTGATAAATCTTGACGTGTATATATACTCGCGTAACCATCAGTGATGGTTTGAAGCTGTATGTACCCCAGAAAAACACGTTCTTAAATTTAATCCATTCCTCTGGGTGTAAACCCATTGTATGTAGGACCTTTTGATGAGGCAACTTCAGTTAAGGTGTGGCCCACCTCATTTAGGATGGGTCTTAATCCTATTACTAGAGCCCTTTATAAATGGAATGAATACAAGAGTAAGGAAACCAAGAAGCTACAATCAATGAAACTCAGCAGAGAAGGGAGAGATGCACCACATGCCTTGCCATGCAGCAGGAGAGCCAAGGATTGCTGGCAGGCAGCAGTCTTCAGGAAGAAAGCATCACCTTGATGATGCTTTGGTTTGGACATTTTCCTGGATCCTAACTGTGAGCAAATAAATTCACATTGTTTAAGCCAAATCATTTCAAGGTATTTTCTTTGGGCAGCCTCAGAAACTAAAACGCCATCCCACGTGAAGATATCAAACATTCTCACTTACTAATCTTTGGGAAATGTATGTATTTTTATAAACCACATCAAATCCTTAAAAAAAATTTTTGCCAATTGGAAAACTATAAAATAACACTGCAATATTGTTTCAATTGGCAATTCTTTGATTAGCCAATTTGTAAAGGTCATGCAATTAATTGCATGTTATTGGCTATTACTCTGGTGAGAAATGGCACTTTGTTTAGTAACATATTTGAGAATTCATGTTTTATGACCTACAATCTATTCCTCTTTGATGTGAAACCTGGCCTATGAAATCCTATTGGAAAGGGACTTATCTCACCCCTTGAAAGAACTGTGAGCCTTGAACAAGTTATTTTTCTGAAGTTCACTTCCTCACCTGCAAATTGGGAAGTGACCATATTAACTTTACTGAGCTGTTCAGTAAATGAAATCCAAAGATAAAGCATTTATCACAAAACCTAGCACCCCAAAGACTTTCTGAATATTATTCTCTGTACTAAACCTTACCCTGTTGTTTCCTAAATTCTTATATATAACTATTTCTAGGTTATTTACTTGTTCTGGAACACTGCTCAATTTTTGAGTCATTCTATTATACTTAATCACTGTCTCAGTCTCATATGTCTCAATATCTTACAGGATAAATGCTTTAATTTTCCATAAAATTTTTTGCCATGGTCTTTCAGCTATTTTTCAAAGAAATTTTAAAGCCATTTTGTGAAATTAAAAAAAAAGTTATAATTATTTGTCTTCCTCTTTGGAACCATACTATAGCTCTATTGAAATCACTTTATAGCAATCATAAAGTTGTTTTGTTTTTTGGCTTTTAACAATGGGGATTTATTAGCTTACAAGTTACAATTCTGAGGCCATGAACATATCCAATTAAGGCATTAAAAGGAGGATACCTTCTCTGAAGGAAGGCTGCTGGCATCTGGGTTCCTCTGTCAGATAGCAAGGCACATGACCAGTGTCCATTGGTCCTTCGCTCCTGGGTTTCATTGCTTCCAGCTCCTGGTTCCAGTGGCTTTCTCTGTGGGTCCTCTCTTACCTCTTCTGGGGCTCTTAAACCTTTTAAACTTTTGGAGATCACACACTTGCTATGTTAGGATGAATACTCAGCATTTTATATTTTTCATATAAATGTGTCTCTTTTTTCCATTCTGCTAAGTAGCAGAATGTTGTTACTATTATATAGGATTATTTTTAGCTTTAATGTATTTAACATTTATTTAATTTCTTTGCTAAAGCCAATAATGCCAGTTACTTTTAGCAATTTATACCATTTTCTAGGCACACAGCGAAATCGTCTCTAAATAACATTTTGGTTTAATCCTTTGCAATGTGCACGGTGTATCTGATTACAACGTATAAAATAGATATTTTACTTAACATATCAATGCTGAATTCCTCTCAAAACATAGCTGGTGGCGTATAAGTTGTTTTCGGACTAACACTCTGGCAGTAAAGCTAAACGGGTACATACAATGGCCTGACAATTCTGCACATAGGCACATACGCAACAGAAATGTTTACATATGTCCACCAAAACATGAGCACTAGGATAATCATGGCAGCACTATTTGTAATAAACAAATACTGCAATCTACCCAAATGCCCGTCAATGAATCAATGAACTATGTATATTCATAGCACAGACCACTATTCAGCAATGAGAATGAACAAGCTGATTGCAACTGCACAAGGATGACTCTCACAACTTTAATTTGAGCAAAAGAAAATAGACAGTAAGGAGTATATATTGTACAACTCCAGTGATATAAAGTACAAACCCAGGCAAAATTAGTAAATGCCATAAAAAATAATGATAGTGGAGGGATTTAACGACTGGAAGAGAACACATGAGGGGCTTCTCAGGTGCTGGCAATGTTCTGTTTCCTAGAGCTTGGCACTACTTACACAGTTGTGTTCAATTTGTGAAAGTTAGTTAGGCTGCACAATTAGGCTATGTGCACTTTTCTACATGCATAGTATCTTCAATAAAAAGTTAAAAACCAAACAGAACTCTTGATATTCTCTCTAGTCTTTCCCAACATACTTAGGGACAACTGCATCCTCAGTTGCTCAAGCCCGAGATTATCCACAACACTGTCAGGTACAGAATTGAGCAGTATGCAACCTGGACAAGTGTATGTGGTGGCTCTGTTCACACTTGCTAATAGATACCTTATTTGTTTTCTTTATTATCTGTCTCCTCACCCACCGTCCCCCATACCTAGAAAGAAAAATTCTTGAAGGCAGGGATTTTTATCTCTTTTGGCAATAGCTGTATCTCCAGCACCTAGAATACTGCTTGCCACAGAGAAGGTGTTCAAAATATTTGTGGGATATAGGTTTCCTTTTTAAAGAGGGATGCTTTGTGTTTCTTGATTCACTATATGGTTGATTTACCTTGATTTTCTACTTACAGCAAGGAAATCCCAGCTCTTTGAACCACAAGGTCATAATTCAGGCATAAAAGGTACTGACTACTATGGGAGGCAATGACTGGTGATGCATCTTAAAACACGAAACACCAAGAGGCATCGGGTGAAAAAGCCATCTACTCTTCTGGCTTCACTGTCTTTCTAGCTTTTTATTTTGAAATAATTTCAAACTTAGAGGACAGTTGCAAAAATAATGCAAAATCTATTCAGAGAACTCGAAAATATCCCTTAGCCAAATACTCAGATTCACCAACTTTTAGCCTGTGGCCACTTTGTCATTATATCTTTATTTTTTTAAACATTTGAGCGTAGGTTGCATGTATCATCCTCCTTGAATACTTAACGCTTCCATATATATTTCCTAAGAAGAGTGATATTTACTTATCTAACATTTTAAGTACAGTTACCAAGCTCAAGAAATTTAACAGTCTATATTCCAGTTTTTCACGTGTCCCAATAATGTCCTTTTGGGCATTTTCTCCTTCATTATCAGACCAAGTTCAGTATCATGTATTGCATTTCATTGTCATTGTCTCTTTAGTCTTTCTCTCTCTCTCTTTATTGTGAAAACATAAATACAGCATAAACTTTCCCATTTCAACAATTCCCAAGCATACAATTCATGGCTTTATTTTCCACATAAGCAAAAATTAAACATTGATGGCTGTCCTACATACGTCATGGAGCTTTTGAGGACAAAAAGAAAGGGGGGGTATAAAAACACTTTGAAAAAGTAAAAAGCATTACAAAAAAAAAAAGGCAAATAAGCCTAGGTGTTTTTGTGGGAGTGGCTCATGGTTTCAAAGACATAAGCATTATGACCAGAGTATCTGGGCAGACTGCTTCTCAGAAACTTGATCATAATGAAGATAGGAGCAAAGAGAGAGAGAGAAAGTTTGTGGCCTATGAATTAGTGTTCAACAGTGGGAGGATAACACAAATGAATATTTAGATATGGAGATGACAAGGGAGGGAAAACTAGCCAGACCATACATTCCTGGGGTTCAGCCCAGGTGTGGTTTTTGTGCACTTTATATTTTTAGGTGGACAGGCGGCACATATTTTCATTCTTGGGATGGTATTCCATATCTTAAATAGAAACCAGAACTTACTTTCTAGATACCATTTTCCATGCAAAGAAGAAATGGCCAATTCCAAGGCTGTGGCAGGGAAAGTATAAAGAGAGCCTGGATTGTCTTGTGCCAGAAAATAGGGAGGTGATAAAAACTGATGGAGACAAGCCAATGAGACAGGACCCAATTTGAAGGAGATTTCATTGCCCAAAGTGGGAGCAATTTGAGCATCAAAATGAATGAGAGGAATGGGTTATAATACACTAAATAAAAAGGAATCCATGAGTCCATACTGATACTGAAAAATATTTTTAAAGGAAAGGGATAAAGGAGAAGGAACAATTATTCTTTAGAGATGAATGCCAACTAATCAATGAAGATGATGATAGAATTTCAGGATCACTATTGACAATCACCTTGATATTAGCAGATTTATGCAGGATCACCCCTGGAGGCCAGGATCAATGGGTAAAATACTGTTAGGAAACAGGTTGGTCAAAAGGCCTCAAAGTGTCAACTCCAGACAATGTATTCATTACAAAGAAGAAAAGATGGCTTTACAATGGAGGAATCTGGCAGATAACACCTTAACCAAAAACAAGACAAACTGACATCACACACCTCCTTGTGAGTTATACCGAGAAGGGCACAACATCACCTATATAGTACTTCTGCCATAGAAGAAATAATTAGACCAGAGGTCCTCAAACTTTGGTGTTTAGCAGAATCACCTGGAGAGCTAACAGAGGCAGCAGTGCAGGCTCCCTGGGGCAGCGTGTGGGTCTCTAGTTTCACCACGTTCTCAGATGATTCTGATCCCTGCCCAAGTTTGGAACCACTGAATTGGGCAAATCCAAGTTGAGGGACATTATGTCAAATAACAGGCCAGTTCTCTTTAGAAATGTTAGCATCATAAAAGCCAAAGGAAGCCTGAACACCTGTTCCAGATTAACGGAGATTGTAGAATCATGACAACGAAATGTAACAGGTAATCCTGGACTGGATCCCGGATCAGAAAAGGAAAACAACAACAACAAACAAACAACTATAAAGAACATTATTGAGACAACTAGAGAAACTTGAATAAGGACTATTTATTAGATAGAGATATTATATCAATGTTAAATTTCCTGAGTATGATAACTATGATTCTGGCTATACAGGAGAAAGTCCTCTACCTTAGAGTACTTAAGGGCAAAGGGCCATGATTTCTTCAACTAACTTCAAATAGTTCAGCAACAAAAAAATAAAGTAATACAGAGGAAAAGAGGGACAAAGCAAAAATAGCTAAGTATTAACATGTGAATATGAATAAAGGATAAATGGGTGTTCATATATTATTCTTGCAATCATTTTGCCATTCTGTAGATTCAGAAATTTTCAAAATAAAATTTTGGGGAAAAAGATTAGGGTAATAATAGTGACATCTCTGGAGAGTGAGATTATGAATTACATGCATTTTCTCAGTGATAAAAAGCCTGGCCTTTGGTGTCAGACAGACGTGGGTGTGAGTTTCGGGTCAAACCCTTCCATGCTTCAGTTTTGTCATTGTAAAACTGAGGCTAATAATAGTATCTACCTGTGATGGTTAATTTTATGGGTCATCTTGACTAGGTTATAGTGTCCGGTTGTTCAGTCAAGCAAGCATTTGCCTGACTGTTGCTGTGAGGATAATTCATCGATGGTGTTGCATCTATAGTCAGTTGAGTGCTTCTAAAGCTGCCTGCATCTACAATCAACAAAGAAGCCTGTCCTTAGTAATGTGGGGAGTCTTTTCATCCAGTCCATGGAAGGTCTTAAAAGCCAGAACTGAGGATTTCAGAATTAGAAAGGATTTTTGCTTCCCCTTCAGTCAGCCAGCTTCCCCTGGGGAACACAGTCCTGCCAGACTTCAGTATCATCTTTCCAGCCAGTGGCCTGCCCCAGGGGAACATGAGCCAAGTCCTTACAATACATCTCCTGATATGTGTATATAATCTCCTGTCAGTTCTGTTTCTATGGAGAACCCCGACTAATATACTACCTCAAAAGGTCATAGCAAAGATTAAATCAAAAAAAGAATGTAAAATTCATAGCAAAAGAGGCCATTTCAAAATTTCTACAATAAATAGTTATTAATTTTGTAGTAAGAAAATAGTCAATGCTGAAAGATGTTATGTTTAATCTAGTCTAAAAGATGCATTTTTTTCCACATTTTAACATCTCTGAAATTGGATGCATCATAAAATGGATGTAATTTTAGATTTGTAAAATGTGGTACTAATCTCATAAAACTCAGAACTCCACATGGGCAGGGACAAGTTTGTTTACTCACCACACTCAGGACCTATATAGTACCTAGCACTTAACAGACATTCAATAAATATTTGTTGAATAAATTGACCTATATTTTTTTAAAAATCAAACCCTCCTCTGACGAAGTTCTACCAGATGACGTTGCAGAAATATCATCGAGACAAAGAGTCCCACCTCTCCATCCCCGTTCTTATTTGACTTCCCCTCCATTCTGAGGTCTTCAGTCTAAGCTTTATTCCTTTCAAGTCCAACAAGAATGAGACTGTCACATGGCCAAGTATCGGAGAGGTTGGCCCCACCTTTTTGCCAATATCTGAGTCTTCTTTGTAAACTCTTATGCCAACACATTTTCAAAGCAAGGGAGTGAATGTTTATGAAACTGCCCTGAAAATTAGAGGTGTGGTGATCTATGGCCAAATTCTTATGCGATGCAAGAAAGGCGAGGAGCCTTAAATAGGTCAGTCTCTGCTAATAAACATGGAGGTTCCAAGGCACCCACATCTGATAAACAGGTAGGGAGACAATTGGAGAAGAGATGAATAACCACGATTAAACAAACACTTAGAATTAAATTCTCAACATTTGTACCTACCCTTATATATTAAAAGATTACATACAATAGACATTAATTACAGCATTTTAATTGCTTAAATGCACCCTGGCACCAACTTATGATTACAAATTGAATTTGTAGCAGCAGGGTTCTGGTGGAAATTAGCCATATTTAAAAAAAAAAGAAAGAAAGTACAAGGTACTTAAAAAATAATCGAGGATGATTAGAGGAAGGATGAATCAGGAGAAAGTAAGTTATTGTCATGACATTAAAATTAAGCCTTTGAGTAAGGAAGCCCTGCTAAAGTTAGCATTTTGATATTCTGCATGAGTGACTATGCAAAAATACTTTTATAGGAAGAACAAAGGAATGTCAATAATGCAGGGTGTTGATGGTAATTAATATTTTAAAACTTTAACTTATGTGTGAGACTAAAGCAAAAAATGTTTATTTGGTACAAAATTTATATTTCCACCAGTGCAATTCCTAATATAACTTATGTGGACAGCTTAATTGAGCACCATAAGTACATGGAACCTTGAGTAGGTCATGAGATTTTGTAGGTTTGTCCTGAGTGATGCCTTGATAAATCCCAGAGTGATTTGAACAGTGAACAAAAAAGTATTTGCAAAGTCTCCTTGGGGGAATGGTGAGAAAGGGGGAAAATTCAACTTCCCCAAGTGGAGAATTCTTGATATTCTCACAAGCAGTGGGGACAACCAAAGCGATAGGCTGAGCCTCCAATCTTGGGGTTTGTTGGTATTAAACTTAACCCCACAAAGGATAGGCTAAGCCTACTTAAAATTAAGCCTAAGAGTCACACCCAGAGAACCTCTTTTGTTGCTCAGATGTGGCCTCTGTCTCTCAGCCAACATGACAAGCAAGCTCACTGCCCTCACCTTCTCTATGTGGGACATGACTCCCAGGGGTGTGGACCTTCCTGGCAATGTGGGACAGAAATCCTAGAATGAGCTGGGACTCAGCATCAAGGGATTGAGAAAACTTCAACTGAAAGGGGGAAGAGAGAGATGAGACAAAATAAAGTCTTTGGCTGAGAGATTCCAAACAGAGTCGAGAGGTCATCCTGGAGGTTCTTCTTATGCAATAAATAGATATCACCTTTTTAGTTAAGGCGTAATGGAGAGGCTGGAGGGAAGTGCCTGAAAATATAGAGCTGTGTTCCAGTAGCCATGTTTCTTGAAGATGATTGTGTAATGATACAGCTTTAGCAATGTGAATGTGTGATTGTGAAAACCTTGTGTCTGATGCTTCTTTTATCTACCATATCGACAGATGAGTTAAACACATGGATTAAAAATAAATAAATAATAGGGGGAACAAATGTTAAAATAAATTTAGTAGATTGAAATGCTAGTGATCAATGAAAGGGAGGGGAAAGGGGTATGGTATGTATGAATTTTTTTCTGTTTTCTTTTTATTTCTTTTTCTGAATTGATGCAAATGTTCTAAGAAATGATCATGATGATGAATATACAACTATGTGATAAAAAAAGAATGTTCATATTGTATGTTGATTGGTTTTATTAATAAAAATGTTTTTAAAATAAAAAATATATATATAAAGCAAAAAAAAAAACTTTTGTTTTCAGTACTATTGTATGTCTACCTGATTAGACATATTTATATTTTTCTATAACAGGGCAAACCATGTTTTAAAATCTTTTACCAACTTCCTTCTTTCAATACTGTGTTATTTATGCTAAAGTAGTTCTTATAGATGAGACCATTTTATAACATAGTCTGCCTGGGAATTTTGGAATAATATTGGCAATAGCAACAACAAAGCCAAGAAACACTTATTAAGGCTTATTATATGTTCCAAGAGCTTTATATATATTAATTCACTGATTCCTTTTGACAGCCCTATGAGGTGGTAATGTTTCATCCCCATTTCACAGGAGACTGAAGCTTAGGAAGATAAAGTAGGTTGCTCAAGAGCACCCAACTGCTAAGTGAAGACAAGATTCAAAGTTAGACGGTGGGACTCCCCACCCACATCCCCACCATGTCATGAATTTACCCATACTTTGGACTGTCCCTCCAAGGAGTGAGCAAACAAATTTTGGTGGTAGTCCAACACTAATGAAATATTTACCAACTTCACTTGAGAGTTGAAAGGTAAAACGTGCTCATGTATTACACGTGCTTTTCTTTTCTTTTTTCTCATGGGGAGGCACCGGGAATTGAACCTGGGTCTCTGGCATAGCAGGTGAGAATTCTGCCACTGAGCCACCCTCGCACAACCCTACATGTGCTTTTAAGTAAATTTAAATTTGTTAATGACTTGTGGTCAATTCAACAAGTTTACTTGAAATGGATATCTTAAGTCTATTTCCTAATGAACTCCTATTGTAAAGGTTCTCCCAAAATAGCATTAACATTAGGCCTACTTAATTAGGAAATGGAAGTCTTCTATTCAATTGATAGCTCAATTTCTTCCTTTTTGAAAAATATAAAGATAGTCTTGGACCTCCTCTCTACGTCTCTCAAGCATGTGCAGCACTAAAGGAAGACAAATTATATCTGCTCCTAGTTTGGATTAATAAAACAAATGACAAATAGAAAGAAATGATCGAGTTTAGATAAATACATGGATAGATGGGTAGAGGGAGATAGTCGGGAGAGGCAAATTTGTTTCTGGAATTTCTTTGCATATTCCTTTTGAAATACAAGATTTGTGTCTTCAAGAACATCAACCTAGATATTTTCAAAGCAGTAAATACGCACCAGTTTGAATCTGTGGTGGACCCCAGAAAAGCCATGTTCTTTAATCCTCATTCAATATTGCTGGGTGGGAGCATTTTGATTGTTCCCATGGAGATGTGACCCACCCAATTGTGGGTGGTAACTTTTGATTAGATGATTTCCATGGAGGCATGTCTCTACCCATTGAAGGTGGAGTTGCTTACTGGAATCCTTTAAAAGAGGAAACATCTTGGAGAAAGTTCCTTTTGTAGAGCCATGAGAAAGCCAGCAGATGCCGCCATGTTTGCCATGTGCCTTCCAGCTGAGACAGAAACACTGAACTTCATCGGCCTTCTTGAAGCAAGGTATCTTTTCCTGGATGCCTTTAATTGGACATTTCTATAGATTTGTTTTAGTTGGGACATTTTCTCAGCCTTAGAACTGTAAACTAACAACTTACTAAATTCCCCTTTTTAAAAGGCATTGTGTTTATGGCATATTGCATTCTGGTAGCTAGCAAACTAGAAGAAAACATATAAAGAAATTTGATTTCTAAAATAAATTATGAAATTATCTTTACAGATCTCTTTCATCCATTGATGTCATTCCTATATTTTAAGATTTTGGGGTTTTTTTCCAGCTGAAAGGATCATCTAGCACTTCCTCTCTCCTTCCAACTATTTTAGAATTTTATTTGACTCTTTGTGGGTCATAATTCAGTTGTAAAGCTATTCTTAATGGGAGATAGCTCATTTCTGAGATGACAGTTTACCAAAAAGAACACTACTAGGTTTAAAGGCTTTAAGATAATTCATGTTAAATGGCACCATTACAAAGTACAGGTCTTCCACTTAGATTTTTAGTAACTCTTCTCAATGTATTTAACTGAGTGCCTACTTGTGCTGGGAATATACTGGTGAGCAAATAATTCATTCTCTGTAAATTTACCTTGGCTAGTGCCAAATGGAGGGCATTTTCTTTATCTTCTACTCTATGACCTTGTCCTTTTACCTTTTTTGGGCCTCAGTTTTTTCATCTATGAAAAGAAGGACCAAATACCTTTCCTTTTACTATCTCAGGGAGGTGGTAAAGGCAAATGACATAGTCCATGTGAAAAGTCCCTTAAGACGGGGGATTAAAAATGGCATGCATCATAAACTGCTAATATGAAAACCTTTATTTGCTCACAGTTTAAGACAAACACATTGCAGTGTTAGGAAACATAAAGGAAAACCACATGAAACATGTAAAGGTGAAATATCTATCATGAAACTTTCAATAACCCTTTTAAATACTCTAATATATTAGATTCTTTGTTCCACCAGGAGTGGTCAGTCTTCAAACCAACTCTGATGTTTAGTGACTTCACTTGGTAAATATCGGTCTTCCGATGGCTGGTAATTATGAAAAAGCATGTTCATTTCTCTCTAGACAGAACTTAACAACCTGCAAAATTCAATTTCTGTTACTGATCCTTTAAATCATTTCAGGGTCTTAAAATGAGTTAAGGATTAAAACACACACACGTGTACACACGCACTCACATGTACAAATACCCTCGAATCCCAAATGTTAAAACTCAGGTTAGCAGATACACTGAATATATTTTAACTCATAGCAACTACTGAAATTGATGGTTGTTGAACTACATGGAATAATCCCAGGACAAGAACCATGAAGCGATGCTGTCAATAACAGATTCGTTACAGAGGAATGTGCTTCATATTCTATTAGGTTCAATCATGCTGGTACGAATTACACTTTCTTAAGGCACTTTAGACAGTAACACATCTTTCCATGAATGTGTTCTTAAAAAGAGCCTTTTTGTATCTGAACAGTACCAAATTACCAAAATATCTTTCCAGGCTTTAGGAGAACATTTTTCTCCTCCAAGAAGAGTTACACTTCGACTATGCAAGCGTTCACTGTTGACTTTTGGGATGATTAATTTCTTTCATTTTTCTTCCATCCCTACTTTGCTGACTATATAGTTTGGCTCTAGTCAGGAAAAAGGAAAGTCAATCATATTCAGGACAATTTGGCTGAAAGGTTGGTATGGGAGAATATATTGGAACACTCGCCCAAAATGAAGTTTCCAGATTAACTGGACTCCTTCTGCACCTACTCTCCTTGCCCCTCCATCCTGGAGGTAATCAAAAGTTGATGACTTATTTCCTTGGAACTCCATAAAACGATGTTGAAACTAAGAGCAGAGAAGTATGTCAGCCTATCCTTGTATAGCAACTTTTACAGTGATTTTCCTATATGTCTCCAAAAGGTGCTTATAGTAAGCACAGTAGCAAAGTTACAATAGATGTTCTGAGAATCCTGTGCTTTAAAACCTGATCATGTAATGCTAAAATTGTATCCTGTTAGGCTCAGTATATTAGATTTCAAGGTTACAAGTACAATATCAACTCTGGAAAATTGAATTCAGGAACAGTTGTTCTATCTCAGGTAGTGAAAACAAAATAAGATTGAAAGCTGAAAAATGTCTAATTTTATGATTGTTATTCCAGAACAGATTTTTCAATTTGGCTTGATCTTTTCACAAGGCCATTTTACAAAATTTGATCATTTTAGTTGCTACTGTAAATTACATTTATTTTGCTCACTTGACAACTATTATTGAGGACCTAGAGTTATGCCAGGCTCTGTCCTGTGCTGTGGTTGGGACATAAAGATGAATAAGAGCTGACCTTAATTAGTCCTAAGGAGTTATCCCAGTTGGGGGTTACAAACACACCAACAAACAACCCAACACAATGGGAAGAGAGTTAGGAAAAATATTTAAAGGGTGTCTTGGGGGTTGGAAGAACTTAACTCCCTGTAGGAAATGGTGGTGGTGGTGGATAGAGGAAGGAAATAATTGCTTAAGGGGCAGAGACTCTGGAGTTGAGTGCTGAAGGATGACTGGCAATTTGCCAGAGGGCAACAAAGGGAGGGAGGAAGCCATTCAGCAGAGGGACAAGTATATAAGAAAAAGGCATGGAGGTACGAGAAGGACTGGTATAATCAGGGAATAAGGAGTTATTTCAGTATGACTGCAGGGTGAATGTTGGAAGAGGCTAGAAAGATAATCCAGGGCTTGCTTTTTCGATTAATGGTCTTAACATGTACTAGGAGTAGTAATAATAGCAAAAAGAATAATAGCAGGAATGCACTATTCTGTGTACTTTGTATTTATTAACTTATTTAATCCTCACCCATGCAGGTAGGAACGGTTATTATTCCTACTTTACAGTTGATAAAACAGAGGCTAAAAAAATGCACTCTGCCTTAGACTCAGAGTTGGAGTTCTACAGCTCTGAAAGTCAGCACTGCTGCATATAACAACTATTAAAGAAACCAAAAAAGGGATCAGGCTTCAATTAGAGATAAGAGTGAAGCTGATCTGGTTGGGATTAAAGGATAACAGTGTCTGTATGTTAGAACCTCACCTACTGTATGAGACCAAAGGACAAGAGCTTTAATTTTGTCCAAAACCTAAATTTTTCTATAGTACACAATCTAACTCAATCTGTCTGGATAGTTCATTTAAATACCTCAAATATATGGAGCCCAGAATGGGAATGAGAGCGTGTAATTCTGTAGCTTAATGCAATATCCACATATATCCCAGACTATATTGGGCAGATAATTAAAAAGTATTGGCAAAATTCCTTGAGGGACAGGAGAAAAAATATGAAACTACTAAACATTCCTACCAGGGAAACACTGTATACTCAGACACTAGGGACTCTCAAGTTAATTGGCCAAGCCCTTGATCTTGAGGCTTACTCTCATGAAACTTATTCTTGTAGTAGAGAAGCTAAACCTACCTACAATTATGCCTAAGAGTTACTTCTAGAAACCTCTTTTGTTGTTCAGATGTGGCCTCTCTCTCTCTAAACCCAACTCTGCAAGGAATATCATTACCCTCCCTCCTACACAGGACATGATGTCCAGGCATATGAGTCTCCCTGGCAAAGTGGGATTGACAATGCCTTCCTGACCAAAAGGGGGGAAAAGAAATGTAACAAAATAAGGAATCAGTGGCTAACAGAGTTCAAATAGAGTTGAGAGTCTATGTTGGAGGCTACTCTTATGAAAGCTTCAGCTAGATAATGCTAATTAACATGGTTTGTCAAACCCCAACTAACATCATTCTTGTTAATCCTAAAGAACACCAAGATTTTATCTGAGATCCTACAAAAGTTGCATGTATTAAGCACACTTTTCAGAAACCTAAAACCTTCAGATGGTTCGTAGGCCAGATAAGTCCTGAAACCCAGACGTACCACTCTCTCCAAGAACATCAACCAGTTCCATCCCAACGCCCCACATTATCAACACCTTTCCGATGTGAAAAAGTTAGAATGGGCATAACTCACAAATCCCTAAAGATTGGGAGAAGGAGAAGTTATAATAGAGAAGATAGGAAAAATGAGTGTAACTGCTAAATCATTACATTGATACTTCTTTTCAGTCTCTGGTATCTTGTAGCAGCTAGAAGGAAAAACCTGAAATTGTGGAGCTGTAACTTGTATCAAACTCTGAAATCCATTTTATAACCACTTGTTACAATGTACTTTGAAATGTATTGCTTTTTTGTATATATGTTATATTTCACAATAAAAATGTTGACCAAAAAAAAAAGTGATTTGCCTGAGTTAAAGCCAGTCATTGGGCTCCCTGCATCATTTTGGTCAAATTGGGTCATTTTCAACCCAAGCTCCCTGGTTTCAGAGTCTGAGAACTCTCAAGCATTGCAACATACAGCCTCTTGGTAGGTAACAGGGGCCAGCCAAGACGTTAAGCAGAGGAGGTACTAAGCTTGTTGATTTTACTTTTTGAACCACCTCAACCCTGCCATACATTTACTCATTCTTTAATCATTCACTTATTCACTTAGTTGCCCATTCAACAACCTTTAACCTAACCTTTAATCTAGGTCCCAGAGATACAAGATAAAACCTGGTCCCTACCTTCAAGGCAAGTTTATGTTTACTGAAATAAAAACATGAATTTTCAAGGTTCTTTTGCCCCCCTCCCCCACCTGCATCCTGATTCTTACAAGAGAAAATATAAATAAAGTATCTGAAGGAAAATTAGGTAAGCTGAGAACCAAGTACATAGCCAAGACATAAAAATTTTAAAAATCTAACAAAATGTAAAATGTAGGCAGTAAGTGATCTCAGCTAAGAAAAAAATACATGCATGAAAGAAAGAAATACGCCAGAACAATACAATTTATGTTCTAGCCTTGGGATTATGAGTCAATTTATTTTTTAATCCTTCACACTTTTCTAAATTTTCTATCATCAACAAGTATTATTTATTTATTTTTTTAAATTTGCATATGGGCAGGAGGCACCAGGGATCGAACTCCAGACCTCCAGCACAGCAGGTAGGAGCTCTGCCTGCTGAGCCACAGCAGCCGCCCAACAAGTATTATTTTTACAATCAGAAAAAAATACATCTCAATTGTCTTTATAAGAAGACCTTTGCATTTCCAGGTAAAGCAATTAGGAATTTTCAACTTTCATTCAGCTTTTTTCAGCGAGGAAGATGACTAAATGTTTTTCTACTGGAGGGGAAATGGTCAGCACATTTTTTTTTTATCCTCTTGATACAGCTTTAAAGAGGTAAAGTCTAAGGAATACACTTTTTTTTTTTTAATGCTGTATGGTGGAGTCACATTTCATTCTTTTTCTGTGTTAGTATCCTGTTATTGCAGCACCACTTGTTGAATTTTTGTTTGTTTGTTTGTTAGGAATATACTATTTTTGCCCTTTAAAAAATTTTTTTATTTGAATGGATTCAAACTTCCTGTTAAAAAAACTAGAAGAGCATTACTTGAAAAAAAGATCTCCCCATAATCTCTAACAGACAATCATGATTTATATTATACTATACATATTTCTCTTTTTTCTTATGAATATCTTTTATATACATCAGTAAATGATAAAGTTAAAAAAAAGTCATACTATATTTACTGTTCTGTAAATTTACTCTTTCAAAATTTGATATATTTTAAACAATTTCCTTGTCAGTTCCAGAGGGCTATTTCACCCTTTTTTTTTTTTTTCTTTGCATGGGCAGGCACCCGGTCCCTGGCATGGCAGGGGAAAACTTTGCCAATGAGTCACCATCACACAGTCCTATTCCAATCTTTTTAATGGCTGCACATTATCATATCAGATGAGTGACATGTAATTTATTTGATGAACTGCTGTTGAAATGTATTTAGGCATGTTTATCTTTTTACATTTCAATCAACTCTTCCATGGGATAGACTTCTAGAAGTTGATGGTTTGATGGGTGAAAAGATCTACTCTTAATTTTAACGGATATGGCCAAATCATCCTTCAAAGCTACATGGACTTTTTTTTTTCATTGATACATATGATATATTCACATACCATCACATGGACTTTTAAGAGAGCTCTGGCGCCTCCTGGTCCACATGCTCAATGCAAAGTGGCATTTAGATTCTAAGGACACCACGCTATCGCTGTGAGTGTAGTCAGAGCATGTCTTGGGGTCACAGGCTGAAAACTCTCATCTTACCAAGACTGCTAATAAGGGGCTCACCTAAAAGGGCCTCAGTTCAGAAATGGGATAAGAGGGAGGACAAAAATTCACATGGTTGAATAGTCTTGCAGTAACTCTACTTTTTAAATATAAATGATCCACTTATATTTCCAAATTTATTCAAAGTATAAAGAGATGAGTCCTTAGCAGAAAAAAAAGGGGGGGGGGTGTCGTAGAAATATCTTGTAAGGCATTACTGAGCCATTTCTCCTCTATCTTGATATGTTATCTACTCCTGCTAAGCCTGGAACAAAGGAGGCTATAACTGGCTTGGGACCCAGGTCAGTATCTCCTTTCTGACACCAAAGATGCTTTATTTAAAGAATCAGAATAGACTTAGGTTTTGTCCTGGGGCTAGAGCTAATATAGGGCAACACCCAGGAGACTCACTGTTGTCTTTGTTTCCTCTTTTACATAGTGGTAGGGTATATATCTAGAGCAGAATTTCCAAAATTGTGGTCAGTAGTACATTAATAAATATTGTTAGAAAGAATTTCATACACAGATACATTTGGAAAATATTGGGTTAAACAAAACCTGATAAGTTTTTATACTGCAGGACTTTGGAAACTTTAATATGTCAAGACACATGGTGAATTTCTAAGACAGAGATGTAGTATTCGGATAGTATAGAGTGTTTCTCAAACTCCTTTTTTACACAAAAAATCTTACGATTATGTGACTAGTTTTTGAGGTTTGGATCTAGGGTATAAGTGTGTGTGTGCTTGATTACAAAATCCTAATTCTGTTTGTAAGATTTCTCATATTGCAGAGACAGGTAAATGTTCCAAAGTGTCTTTTATGCTACTTTAGGAAGGAGTGACAAGCAACATCAAGGAATTCTGAGTATGCTCAGCTTCTCCAGGGTCCCCAACATCTTTTTAAAAATATCAGGTCTTAAAACCCAACTCTACAAGTAAAAGTATTACCCGCATCCCCCCTCCCCTCACCATGTGGAACATGCCATCCAGGGGTGAAAGTCTCCCTGGCAACATGGGATATGACTCCCAGGGATGAGCCTGGCCCTGACACCATGGGATCGACAATACCTTCCTGACCAGACAGGGGAAAAGAAGTGTAACTAATAAGGTATTAATCGCTGAGAGAGTTCAAATAGAATCAAGAGGCTACTCTGAAGGAGGCTACTCCTATACAAGCTTCAGTTAGACCTTGCTACCCATCAGTTTGGCAAACCCCAACCAAAACCATTCCTGCCAATCCTAAAGAACACCTAGGGCTTTATGTGAAATTCTATAAATGTTCCATGTACTAGGGTTACTTTCCAGAAACCCACAACCCCCAGATGGGTTTCTAGACCACATAAGTCCTGAAATACAGAGGGGCCAACCTCTCCAGAACATCAACTAGTTCCATCCACCTACCCCATATTATCGACAACCCCTTCCAACACGAAAAAGTTAGAACGGACATAGTCCAAATAACCCTAAAGAATGGGAGAAAGATGAAAGGCGATGGTGGAGTTATACAGAGAAGGTAGGGTTTAACAAATGAATATGATTGTTGAATCATCATATTGATATTTCTTTAAGTCTTCAGTATCTTAGAGGAGGTAGAAGTAAAAATCTAAAATCGTGGAATTGTAACCCATACCAAACTCCGAAATCTGTCCTACAACTAATTGTTGCTATGTGCTTTGAAAATTATTGCTTTTCTGTATAGATGTTATTTTTCACAAGAAAGAAATAAAAAGTTGATTGTGATGATGAATGCACAGTTATATGATAATACTGTGAACCATTGATTGTACACTTTGGATGATTACATGGTATATGACTATATAATATATATCAATAAAATTGCATTAAAATAAAAAAAATATATCAGGTCTTAGAGAGCATCATCAGCCACATTGCCTTTAAAATAAACATATACACACACACAGACACACACACACACACACACACACACATAAAAACACTCTTAAGTCCTAGGGCAGGCCATGGGAACGTACTAAGTACAAACCTGGCCCTTAATAGGTATGAATCATTTTTTTGTTGAATGAATGAATGAATGAAGAAAGGCAAATATAGTGGTAACTACAGCCAGATTGCCTGGGTCTGATCACTCCACTACTAATAAGCTATTTAACCTTGGCCAAATTATTAAACTTATTTATGCCTTCATTTCCTCATTCATTAAAGCAGTAATAAATAATAGTATTAGTTGTTGTGAGGGTTAAATGAGTGGTCCATGTAAAGCACTTAAAACTCAGTGCCTATTACTTGATGAGCACTCAGTGAAAGAGAGCCATGGCTTCCTCTTCCTCCTCTCCCTCCTTTCTTCCTCCTCCTCGTCCTCCTCATTCTCCTCTTCCTCTTGCCCACTCTGCAGGTGGGAACCCATGGCTGTGCATGATTTCAACCAGCATCTCACAAACCCTACAAACTTTTTCCACATTTTCTGTTTTTCATTATTGTAATTTCAAGCCCACCAAAAGAGACAAGGCTGCCAATACTTGTTTAATTTTCTAATCTTCAAATCATTGATTTTGAAAAAGGAGGGGAGGGCGGGCCACAGTGGCTCAGCAGGCAGAGTTCTCACCTGCCATGCCAGAGACCCGGGTTCGATTTCTGGTGCTTGCCCATGCAAAGAAAAGAAAAAAAAGAAAAAAAAAAAAAGGAGGGAAGGGTATATGTTGGCTGATTATTAGAATCACAGATAGGGTCAGAGAGAGAGCACTCCAAGAGTAATAATCTGGGAATCTGGGACAAACCTACAGTCCTGTTTCATGAGTTTGAGCTTTCCGAGCAGGCAATAGGCTGCTGGTCCAAAGGGGCCCAGAGCTGCATATTCTGGGGTTCTGTTTCCAGTTTTGGCATTTCCACATCAGCCTCACTGGGCCCGGGAGGTTGTTTTGAGAAGGCAAGGTGTGCCCCTCTGCATTCTCATCAAGGAAGCCAAACAGGTTCAAGAACCCTCACTTGAACAACGACTTAAACAACAGCTCACACGTTCCCTGGGAACACTCAACCCTTGTGGGCAGTTCCGAGGTTTCTGTTAGGTTCTGTTCCAAAATGAGTGCTCTACTGCACTCTGAGACATCCTCTCAGCAGTGGCGCTCCATCCTCCAGACCACTCCACAGAAGCCCCTTTTCCCCGAATGTTCAGAGGCACATTATAACCACTGTGGACTAAGAACGTCAGCAGGTACCCCAATGTTCAGAGTTCAGGGAAGACGGAGCTTAAACTCAGGATGCCACGGCTATGCTTCCTGTTCTAGTTTGTTAGCTGCCGGAATGCAATATACCAGAAACAGAATGGCTTTTAAAAGGGGGAATTTAATGAGTTGCTAGTTCACAGTTCTAAGGCCCAGAAAATGTCCCAATTAAAACAAGTCTATGGAAATCTCCAATCAAAGGCATCCAGGGAAAGATACCTTGGTTCAAGAAGGCCAATGAAGTTCAGGGTT
>PVIY010025522.1:0-36629 GCA_004026745.1 Myrmecophaga tridactyla | reverse complement strand
GCCACTCCCCAGGGGCACCTGGGCCATGATCATTCCACACTCCCACCCCACCCCCCTTGTTGGCAGGGCCATCAACAATAAGGGGCAGGGAGACGGTCCTAGCCAATGGCCTGGAAAGGCCAGCCCCCCAAGACTTCAGGACCCATCTGGTCCAGGTATCCACCCTGCGATCCCTGGATAAGCCACCCCAGCACATGGAACCCCCGTGGGATCCCATGCACTGAAAGCATGAAGTTTTATTTGTTGCTCATACAAAGTCCACAGTGCATCCAAAGGATCTCTCAGAGCAGCTCACTTAAAGCACTTGAATTGGGTTGATTCCATCTCGAGATTCCACGATCTCAATAAGAAGCCTTCATCATCACCATGCATCAAGGGCGAAACTGGAGGGTCTCACACAACCTCTTAAATGCTTTGTCTTGTATTAGTTTCTTAAAGCTGCTGTAACGAAATACAATGAACTGGATGGCTTAGAACCACATAAATGTAATCTCACAGTTCCGAAGGCTGGAAGTCTGAAGGCAAGGTGTTTGTTGGCAGAGTCATGCTCCCCGTCAAGGTTCTAGGGCAGGATCTTTCTTTGCCTCTTCCAGGCTCTGGTGGTCTCATAACTCCAATCTCTTGCCATCTTCACATGGCTGCTTTTTCATGTGTCTCTGTCGTCACACAGTGCTCTCCTGTCTTTTTCTGTGATTCTCTTCTTATAAGGGTACCAGCCATATTGGATTAAGACCCACTTATTTCAGCATGACCTCATATTAAATTGTTTTCATCTGCTAGGACCCTGTTTCCACACAAGATCACAATCTTAGGATTCCAACCTATCTTTTAGGGGGAAACAGTTCAACCCATAACAGACCTAGAAGTGACATACATCACTTCTGCACAGCCCATTGGCCAAAATAAATATGATGGTTCCACCTAACTATAAGACAGCTGGAAAATGTGAAGAACATGGATATTTGGTCAAAAGTAGAATTCCCTGCCATATTCCTCATCAGCACATAAATTATATTTAAGCCATGAATCCGGATGAGATCACAAGGAAGAGAGTTTTGATAGAGGAGAGGAAATGTTCAAGTACTGAGTCTTGAACCATTTCTAAACAGCATTAAAAACTCAGAAAGAACATGAGAAGATAGCACAGAGAGTGAGATGGAGAAACCCTAGGGGTAGGCATGAAACCACTTAATGAAGAGATCCTACATATCCAGTGAAGGACATGTGTAAGAAGGAAGCTGGTATGAGTCAAGTGCTGATGAAAGGCCAAGGAGGAAAAGGGTAGTGACTGCATGTTGGATTTAGGAAGGCCATTTGGTAATATTGATATTAGCCCTTTCAGTTGGTTGGAGCGACCTAAAAGCCTGATTGGATTGGATTTAAAAGAGAATGAAAAGAGGGGGTGCAAGGGAAGTTAAGTGTTAGGATTCTTGCCTGCTATGCAGGAGACCCAGGTTCGATTCCCAGCCCGCGGCTGCCCCCTCCAAAAAATAATTCAACAAATGGTTCTGAAATTATGGAATAGTCACATGAAAAAAGAGTGAAATGTGACCCCCACCATATAACATACAAAAGAAAAAAAGCATGAGAATGAGAAGCAAGGAATTGGAGAAAGGGAAAATAGGCAAGTATTTCAAGGAATTTTGTCCTAAAGGAAATGTTAAAATAGGGTGGCAGGTAGATGGTGTATTGGGATGAATACTTTTCTTTTTTTTAACAGCAGAAAAATTTCATGTTCTTATATTGATAGAAATTATGTAGTAGAGACAGAACGATGTGGAATCAAGTGTGAGAGCAGAAAATGGCAAAGTCATTGCAGGAGAGGAATCAGGTGAACAAGTAGAGGGGATGGCCTTAGGAGGAGCGTGAATTATATTCTTCAAGGAAATGAATTAACACTACAGATATCTAATCTCTTTGCTACCAAAAAATCCTCACTTCTCGCTTAGACATTTAGAGATCAATATTCTCATTTCTTCCTTTTGAGCAGAGTTAATTATAACATATTCCTTTGTTCTGAAACATTTTGGGGAAAAACACCTCCAATTAGGTCAATAGCTTTCTGATTTTTAAACATAAATGTTTTAACCCTGTTAACATTTTATAATTAGTAGAACACTGACTGGATTTCTTTTAATTACTAAATCCTAATACCATCCCTGTGGTGCTGGGATGGCCAGATGTTCAGTTTACACTTTACAGTAATTGTGTAACTGAACCTCTAAAGAAGCTTTAAGGTATTTTTTCCATGGAAAGTAGCTCTTTTCTCAGTGAACTATAATGGAATTTCAAGTGAAACTACATATTCCTACTCCAAATGATATTTAATTTTTCCAATAGCAGTGCAAAACTACTGTATTTATTTCAACCCATAGCTTTTCTTTTTACTCTAAATTTAACTAGGTGCTTTTCTCATAACGAAAAAAAGGGAAAATTAAAAATCAATGACAGCGCAGGTCTTTTATTATACCTAATATCTACCATATGATAGTGTGAATGTGCATGCATTTTAATCATGAATAGAACAAAGGGTAGACTTTAGCAATCCCTTTGAGTTAGCATGTTAATTTCTTGTTTTAAAGAAACCTTTTTTTGAGATACAATGGTTGACATGAATCCCATAAGTTTCATTACTTTTTTCTTGCCCTTAAAAAAAAAAACAGCTTGCACATCTCCAGCATTGCATAAAATACCCATTTGTAATTATGCTTAACCTTTGCAAAGCTTCTGGGTATAGTCTGCTCATTAATCTTTAACCTGACAAGCCTTGGGGGTTGTGAAATTGGTACCTCTATGTATTAGAGACGCAGAGACCATAGACTAGAGGTACAAAAGGGGTAATTAAGAGGAGGTAAGAAAAGAAATAGAACAAAACTAGAGGGATATGATTATATTGTGTTAGGTGTCAGCTAACAGCTGGGACAATGCAATTCAAATCATTACAGGCAGTTCAGGAAATAAATGAATCTATACATTTTTTAGAACACAGGCAATTTAATCAGGCCCTGTCCCACTCAGGTGAAAATAACTTGGGCCAAATTGACCTAAAAATAAAGATTTATAAACATAATCGTACAAAATATGGATTGGCTATACTGCTACCGAATATCTTCCATATTCAAATGCAGTTTTTCATGTTGAACTAAAGTATAACAAAGGTCATATTTTTACATAAAATTCATTTCTTTGCCTGCAAAGTTGCTCATTTGTGATGAAGGGAATGCTCTATTATCTACGCAGATGCACATTATTTTTGTATTGGGTGTCGGCAAGGAGAACTAGTGTGATTAAGAGGTAGATTTCTTCATGATATTCTATGTCATTACAAACAAAATTCTGCCCAGGAATTTTTACATCAACATTTAAAGATTTTCTATAAGAAATAAAAGGATACACCTAAGTTTTTGCAAATATGCAGACATATAACAATATTTCATCTGCCTAATAATGCAATATTTTTCAAATCATACTGTTATTTTGTTAGTTTTATGTTTAATCAAGGCTATTCTTCAGAAAAAAGAGTCAAGTTATGATTGACTCTGTATAAGGCTCTAATATGATAAAGAAGAAATAGAGAACCTCATAAGTCTTCCTGTGTTTAGACTTTTTGTGCTTTATTTATTTCTCCATATTCACCAACTATTCCTTGAAGACTTACCTTGCCCATTCTTGATTCCACCTCTTTTATTGTTTTCTCCATTAAATAGAATGTAATTGGGGGATTCCCTTTAACTCATTCATCAATTTGATAAGCATTTAATGAACACCTACTATAAAAATAGTCATTAATCTTAGAGCTTAGGATGTAGTGATTGCTTGAAGCTGTTTTGTATCCCAGAAAAGATAATGTCCTTAAAGCTAGTCCATTCCTATGAGTGCAGACTTCTTGTGAGTGGGATCCTTTGATTAGCTCATTTCAGTTGAGGTATGCCCCAGGTAGGTCTTAATCTTCTTACTGGAGTCTTTTAGAAGAGAAGGTGAAAGAGAAGCAGACAGAAGCTAAGAGAGATTGAAGGCAAGGATAAAACCCAGAGAAGCTTAGAGAGAAAAGCCGGAGAAGTTGAGAGAGAAGGACACACAGAAAATAGAAAGAAACCACAGAAACTGCAAGGAAGGCACCGAAGAGTAGAAGCTGCAAGTAAGGAAACCTGGGAGAGAAGGGAGAGACCAGCAGACTATGCACCTTGAAGATCACTGGTAGCCAGACCTGAGGAAGAAAGCATCACCTGTAGATGTCTTAATCTGGACATTTTCACAGCCTCAGAGCTGAAAACTTGTATGTTAATTAATCCCCATTGTAAAAGCCAATCCATTTCTTATATATTGCATTTCGGCAACTTCAGCAAACTGAAAGAATAATAATACAAATAAAGATTTCCTCCTTTGTAGAGCTTATATTCTTGCAGGGAAAAATAGGCAATGAATAATAAATTTAAAAACATAAATAAACTGTAGTAGAAAGTTAAAAGTGCCATGGTTTTTATGCCATATGCTCCAGCAGTTGCTGTCACAATAGGCAAAGTCATGGCACCTGGGAAGGGAGTGCTGGTGCTGGCAGGACACCACTCCAGATGCAAAGCTGCCATCATGAAGGCCATTGATGATGGTGACTCAGACGCCCCTACAGCCAAGCTCTGGTGGCCAGAATTGACTGTTATCCCTGCAGAGTGACAACTGCATGGGCAAGAGTAAGAAGATCATGTCTTCCGTGAAGGTTTATAACTACAATCTCCTCATGCCTGCAAGTACTCTGTGCCCTATCCCCTTGGACAAAATCGTTGTCAATAAGGACGTCTTCAGACAGCCTGCTCTTAAACGCAAGACCTGGTGCAAAGCCAATGTAAAGTTCAAGGAGAGGTACAAGACAGGCAAAAACAAGTGGTTCTTCCAGAAGTGTCAGTTTTTGATATTTTGTGTTTCATTCTTTATAAATAGGGGCAGGCAATGCTGGTGTAGTGGCAGAGTTCTCACCTGCCATGCCAGAGACTCAGGTTCAGTTCCTGGTGCCTGCCCATGCAAAAAAAATAATAATAATAATTCTTTGGGCAGTGCGATGGTGCCTGCCCATGCAAAAAAAAATAATAATAATAATTCTTTGGGCAGTGCGATGGTGGCTCAGCAGGTAGAGTTCTTGCCTGCCATGTCGGAGACCTGGGTTCGGTTCCCAGTGCCTGCCCAGGTTAAAAAAAAAATGCAAAAAAAAAAAAAAGTATCATGGTTTGAAGCATGCCACTGCCATGACAGAAGAAAAAAGAGCCCCTTTCCTGAGAGGGTGTCAGGCAGGTAGTTAATACTCCTGCCTCACTTTCATTTATTGGTGATTGTCAAGAATTCATGGTACCAAAAATCCACAAGGAGGCCAGCCAGTAAGTGGTATCCTGCCAATGGCCTTGTGGTGGTGGTGGGGTTGGGGGTTGGGAGAGCTGGGCTGGAATTTTTTGGTATATTTTACTAATCTATCAGAGCAAAGATATTAGATTCCTGAGTTATTAGTTTTGGGGAGTGGGAGGAGTTAGACCTTATTGAGGTGGTAACATTTCAACAAAACCTTAAGAAAGATAAGGGGCTTAGTCATGCAGCTGTTTGGAAGAGAAATGCTCAAGGTAGAGGATGCAAAGATCCTAAAGGCAGACCATGGTTGTCCTGTTTGAGGAACATTTAGGAGACCAGTGTGGCTGGAGTAGATCAGGTGAGACAGAATATTGGTGGAGCTGAGGACAGAGATGTCATAGGGCAGAATGTGTGAGAAGTTGTGCATCATTATGATGGCATAACTCTTACCACAGATAAAATTAGGTGTTACTGTGGGTTTTGAGTAGCAGCCTGAAAAGAGCTGACATATTTCAAAGGAAATCGTTGATTGTTGTTTTGAGACTAGAACTGTAATGGGGAAAATGTCAAAGCTATTTCACTCATCAATGTGATGAAGAGGCCAGTTAGGTTTTACAAATAATTTCCCTTTCCACCTGGACACTTAGCAAGGAGACATTTCTCAGTTTCCTTTGCAGTTAATGTGGCCATGTTAGGGATACCACTTCTGGGTCTGCCCCCAAATAAAAAAAATGTGGGACCCATTTTCTTTCCCTTTTGACAGCTGAAGGGAGAAGATGCTAAAGGTAGAACTACTAGAGTGGAAGAGCCTGGATCCCTGAATGATTGTATGGAGCCAATAATCCCCCTTCCCCAAATTTACATCATCACCCACTAGAAATTAAATGAGTAAGAAATGAACTTCTACTGAATGTAGCCAGTGTCATAGCAGTTAGTATTGCTCTAATTAATATGGAAACAGAGTTCTAATTAATGCCTGGCATTGGTTTATCAATTAGAAGACAGGTGTCAAGGGATGAGATACTTGGAAGGCAAGCCACATACAACAGAAACCATAGCTCAATGAAAGTGTTGGGAAAAGCCAAAGCATTAGCATGTGTTGGCTGCTCTTGGCTACCTTTTGCCGGTGTATTAGAGATGAGTTCAGGGAACAATTGGGCAATTTCAGGCAGAGATTAGGGAAGATAAAGGGAGTCCAGATATCAGTGGCCTGGCAGGGTCAACAAAACTGTTTCTTGTGGACTCTTTCAAATCCATAGATGGATAAGATTAAAAAGGGTTTTGAGAGACAACCACCCACTAAGGTTTCTTAGTTGAACAATAACATGACTTTGCAGGAGAGATAAGATTAAGGATGCTACATGACATCAAAGACAGTTGTTTCAGATCATTTCAAGGTCTCAGAGATTAAGTTAAGAAAGAGTTGGGCATTACAGGAGGAAGAGGTGGAGATATTGAGAACAAAGAAATAAAGTGGATTTGAGACGTATGTCAGGGAGAAAATTTGGGGTAGTCACTAGCATATGGTACTAATAGGAGGCAGACAACAAGCTTACTAGTGGTATATTGTTTAAGAAACAAGGAGCCTGAAAAAAAGAAATGTCTTCTACTGCTTGAGGTTTAAAAAGAGAAGTATGGGCATCCAAACTTGAACAGGAAGGAAACCCTAAAATATCTTCATATATTCATGTCCATCTAAGAATATGAAACAATTTAAACTTTATCCATATTTATTATATTGATTAGCCTTGTGTCCTCAAAGTTTCTTGGGTCAGACAATCAGTCACTTGTCACATATAGTATTTTGAGGGATCCTGTGAGATGTGGGGGAATTTTAGAATCAGAAGTGACTGACACTGTTACACTTATTTATTCATTCGCCTTCATCATATTGCTACCTATTGCAATTTACATGTGCCCATTTGAATGAATTTATGGATCGTATTATTCAATTTTAATAAATTCACCTTAAAAATGAGCAAGAGGCTTAAAATATTCCTGCAACGAAAATTCAAATTGAAAATGATATTAATAATACAAATATAAGGCACCAATGAAGAAATGACAAAACTGACACTTCTCTCACTTTTTGTATGAATTCTTTGTAAGTAAGTCACATTATAAAATAAGTAAAATGATCTCATTGGATCTTATCAGGAGTAGTCCAAATTTTGAAATTTAAAATATTAAGAATACCTTTGAAAATATGGATTTATATACACTTTTATATACACTGTGATTAAATATGTGCAATACATTAAATGCATATTATAAAATGAGATATTAAGTAACCATAGCAGTATATTTCTGTATTTAGGAATGTGTGTGTATATAATTATAAATATATATACAAGCATGTATTACAAGGATAACTATGAGAGCAAAATATTGCAGAGACTGTAGGATTCTAGATACTTTGTAGGATTCTACTAAGTATCTTTCTACAGAGATACTTTGTAGGCTCTAGATATTTTGTAGGACTCTAAATTTTGTTCTTCTGGTGCTTTATTTGTTTTTGTTTATTTTTTTGAGCTCACAGAATTGTCGGCTAAGCTTTAGTGGTAAGAGATGTAAACAAAATCAATGATCACATCAACAATAAATAAAACTTTGCTTTCTACCAAGTGGAAAACGTTCCTATAAATGTTGTCTAAACAAATACAGTGACAAATGGATACAGAAATATATATTGGTTGAAACACAGCATAGTTTATTTCTGGCATACATTTTAGTCCTGGGCAGGCTGCTCCATCTTCTCCATACATTCTTTCAGGACCCTTGGCTGATACAAGTATTTCTGGACTTTTAACACATGACTTATCTGATCCCTTCTATGGCTCTTTCTATGGATGCTTGGAAGGGAGAATTGATGTGGTTGAGTGGATGTGGGAGAGTTGAATGGGCCAGGTCTGAAAGAGGCACATCTATGTCCACTCATATTCCACTGATTGGGATTAAGTCAATGGTCACACCCAAGTGCGAGGGATTAAAAGCTCTCAGAGCACCCATGAGGAAAAGGAAATGGATTTTGATTAATTGCTAGGAGCTTTGGGTATAAAATATATTCTCAGCTTATATTTAAATGCATATAATGAAAATTGCTCAATCACAGAATATAGGAAGCTGAAACTATTTATAGGGAGAAGCTATTTTGCATATCAGATATTTCATGAAATGTACTCTATACCTTCATTGAAACAAGAAAAAGAGTGTTTGAAACTCAAAGCTCAAAAATTGTAGCATATCTCAGGCCCCCTGGGAGAATTCAGAAGGGCCCAGGTGTTGAAATATATTACTCTACAGCTTTTGCTTTCATCTGTCCCCAGCAATAAGTTGCCCCCTCCCAGTGAGGTGAGAAGGGAAGGAATTTGTTCTCTGTAGTTACCACCAAACTGGAATCACATTGCAGGTATGGAGGAGTGGTTCTGATTTTCTGTAGGTCTAACTATACAAGACCTATGGCTTAAAAAAATTTCTCAGAGCTGATGGGAATGGGGGAGGATATTTAAACCTTAGTCAATAAATGCGTTCCAGACAAACTACAAGTCTTTTACGTGATTTGTTTTCTTAGACAGCAGTAAATGACAAAAAGGAAATTTTCAGTTGAGGAATATGCAGTCCAGCTTACTTTTCTCAAGGTTGAAAACTATAGATGCAATTACGACAAAAAGTGTTAAAATAGTAGCATCATTAGCTCTTTGACAAACAAAGGTTTTGACTAAGTTATAGCTTTGAAAAGGATTATATTATATGAGATGCAAAACTGTTCAAACTGACACCCATTTTTCTATCTTTTGGAACAGTTAGCTACTAGACTCTAGAAGTGCTAACATAAATTGAAAACATCAAGGTTAAACTTTGAATCATCTTTCTAGTATTTTCATATTATAATAATGAGCCCATCCACTGTGAAGGAAAAATAATTACCACTGAGAAAGAGGAAGGGATCAGAAAAGGAATAAAACATACATTTAGATAACCTTGGTATTAACAGCCATAGAGATATCTCTAATCATTTGTGTAAATAAAAATTTCGATGTCATACTCTTTATTGTCTTGTAACTAAAAGAACGTCAGTTTCTTAATGAGTCATGTAAATCTTAGTTTATCAAGAGATCTGTATATACCGATATGAATGCATCTAAATGAGGGACCTCCTAAATCCTTTAGTGCCTTGGATTTTAAAAGTCAATTTAAAATATACATATTAATATTTAGGATGTAAGTAAAAAGTTTTAAAGCTGAATAGCATAACCATGACTATAAAAAGGATGATTCCCATAAAGAACTCAAAAAAAGGAAGACTGTAAAGAAATCTCTGTGTCTTCAGTTTGTGTTTTTTTTCTGGCTCATTTATGTTTCCAATCTTCATTTTGAAAAATAATATATCAAATTATATATTTTCCACAATATAACAAATTATCTTTCCTCCATTTTTACATTGTATTTTCCTCCATTTTTTAATTGTATAGTTATTGATAGAGCTATCAATATATTATCATTATAAGGTATTTTCTTTGCATATGATGACTCATGCCAAGTACCAATCTGGCCTCTGGCTAGCTTTGTGACTAAGAACAAATGATTTACCTTCATGGTCTTTATTTCTTTATGTCTCCATTAGAAATTATAATGTCAAACTTAATTTAGACTGATATTTTAAAGTTGGCCAATATAATGAGACTATAAAGTTCTCTGTAAATTATAAAGTTAGATTTCATTTAGTTAGGTTTTAATAGAGCTAGACTTTTCTGACATTGTCAATCAAATTCAATTATTTTAAAAATAGCTCTACCTCCAGTTCCAAGATCTCACGCATGATGTGGTTTGAGGTACATGGCAATAACCAACATCAGGTATTTTGCCTGGTGGTGCTTGCTTCTGGGAGCACGTGTCATATCATCACCCTCCCCAATAAGAAGTGTCCATGTCCATTGACAATAACTAGGCATTTACTTGGACACACCCAGATAGCCAAACAGTAGCTTTCTAAAGCAAATGATTGCTTCTCAGCAGTGAAAAATGGAAATGCTTGCTTCCAGCACTGAAGCCAGACTTGTGTTTACTTATTAAGAGAAATACTGAAAGCCATATCCTGAGACCAGCTGTTGAGGACAGCATACCCATAAGCTTTCATTGTTTTCCTCACGGCCTCCTAGAGAGCTTCTAGATAGTCTTATAGTAAAAATTAAAAAATTAGTTGGGAGGGCACCGTGCCTTGGGCCTTAAAGACAAAATTCAGCTGTCAGTTAAGCTAGGTCTATGCAAGTACATATTAGCACTTATTTTAATATATCTTAACTAGAGAACAAGCACAACAGTATTTGGCTTGCTTTGCATCATTGCTATCAAAGCCCTTTATGAAATTAAACATAGGATAAATGGCGATGTGATGATAAATGGTGATGTAATACAATTATGTCCTCACTGACCTATGAGCAACCCTTTAAATGCTTTTTGTAAATATCCAGTAATTGCATATGGCTCAGAGAAATTTATCCCCTTCATGCATTTCTTTGTATCACTTTTGTTAAAAGTCACATGCTTGGATGAGCCATGGTGGCTCAGCAGGCAGAGTTCTTGCCTGCCATGTTGGAGACCCGGGTTCATTTCCCAGTGCCTGCCCATGCAAAAGAAAAAAAATGAGTCGCATAATTTTATTATTCTCCTTATAGATTTTAAATAATCTTTTATTTCATTGGCATGTATTATTATACATATCCAACTCATCAACATAACCCCTTTCTTTGATAAAAATTGTTGAATCTTCAGCTTATTTGGCTGACACTATTAAATCCTATATTTGGACCCCACATTATTTTTTCATGAAATGTTTATAATCAGTGGAGGTCATTTAATATAAAATACCCAAATGTTCTCCTCCAAGATCTAAAACTATTAAACAATTGTTTTAAGTAAAATAGGTCAACAAATGTAATGGAAGGAGGAGCATAAGTATTGGTTGGATATTAAACAAGGGGTATTTTGGTATGTGGAGGGATGCTAACTGATTAACTACATTTATTTTCAATTATAACTATGTAAATGAAAAACAGACATTTTCTTCATGATATTTTTCACCAATGCAATGAGATAATTGTTAATGTTAGTCCTTGTTTGGAGAGTATCCTCTGACCTAGAGTATATGATTCATAAGGTCAGGAATCTGCCTTCTCTAACTTTTATCTTCATCACTTATCTTGGTGCCTCGTATATATCAGATTCTCAACAAACATTTGCTGAGTAAAATGAATTGATGCATTGAATGAATCAATATAGGGGATTGCGATGGTTTGGAACTATATGTACCCCAGAAAAACATGCTCTTAAACTTAATCCATACCTGTGGATGTGAACCTATCATAAATGGGACCATTTTGATGAGGTTTCTTCAGTTAAGGTGTGAACACCTCAATCCGAATCTTAATCTTAATACTGGAGTCTTTCAAAAGTGTAATGAAATTCAGAAACGGAGAGAGCAAGCCATAGAGGGGGAAGCCAGAAGCTAAACATCAGTAGAATCTAGAAAAAGAAAGGAGAGACCAGGTAATGTTGCCACATGCTTTCCCATGTGACAAGCTAAGGGACCAAGCATCACCAGCAACCAGCCCCAGAACATCAGTTTTGGGGGACAACGCATCACCTTGATGTCACCTTGATTTCACCTTTTTCCTAACCTCAAAACCATAAGCGATTGCATTCCCATTGTTTGTAAGTCAACCCGTCACATGGTATTTGCTTGAGCAGTCAGGAAATTAAAACAAGGATACATTCCATGCTTCATACTTAGAATGAAATTCCAACTTCTTACTGTATCCCAATTTGTTCTCTGCTAAGGGTACTCCTCCCCAACCCACCCAATGGGGACACTTTCAATATCTTGGAGCATCTTCCATTGTCACAACTAGTGTGGAGGCATGTTGCTGGTATCTCATTGGTAGAGGCCAGGGATGCTTCTCCAATGCATGGAACAACTCCCTGCAGTAAAGCCTTTTCAGATCCACAGCACCAATAAGAAATCAGAGTGCCCTGATTGCCCAGGCTATGGCCTTTATCTCCAACTATTTCCCTTCCCACTTTCTCTTTCATTTACCATATTCAGTACAACCTGGAATTCAACCACATACTTGAAAATTCCAAACATGTAGTGCTCCTTCTTGGAAATTTTTCTGTCCTCATCTTTTGCACAGCAAATGCTCATTTTTTAGGTTTCAGCTTAAATCTTCACCAACGATGGTGTTCATTTTTGTTCCACACTTTTGCATTTACTTCCCACACAAAAATATTAAAATCTGTAGTTGTATGTATGTACTTGTGCCATTTTCTATTTACTCTATATTCGTTGAGTTTAGGGACTCTACTTAGCATAATGATGGCACATAGTGAGAGCTCCAAAATTTATTAACTGAAAATAAGCAGCATTATTGGAATATAGTGAGTTGTATGTAGGGAGAGTTGTACAAGATGAAGATAGATGGATAATCAGGTAAGATCCTATAAGCCATGTAGTATCAATTGGAATTCATCACATGTTCAATGGAAACCATTATATTGTTTGTAAAAGGAAATGACCAGAATCTGATTTTTTTTCCCCAAAAGATCAGTATGGAGGGATTTAATTAGAATGGGAGGAACTTTGAGCAGTGTAACCAGTAAAAAGAAGCTCTGACCATGGTCTACATGGGAGGTGATGGCAGCTTGGATCCTTAGTGCTGGAAGCATAAATGTCAAGAAGTGATTGGATTTTAGATACATTTGAAAGTAATGGCAAGGTATGCTGATGTGTTGGATGTAGATGAAAGAAAGGGATTTATCAAGGAGCAACGTTCCAGTTCCTGGCTTGGAGAAGAATAAGATAGGAAAAGCTTATAAGGGAGAATCAGCAATATTGTTGAGACCATTTGATGGTTGAGCAGCTTTTAGAACAATGGAGAAAGTATATTATTTAGGTTTTTGCATGGACAAGTCTGCAGTTCAGAAGAGAAATATTGTTTGTGTATTAAAATTCAAAGTTTGTCAGCATATGGAAACTGTTTAAAACTTGAGGCTATATAAGACTCTATGTACTGCCAAGGAAGTGACAGGAAAGACTATGTCCCAGGATCCAGACTTGGAACATACTAAAATTTAAAAGTGGAGTGGAATAAATAGGCAAATGTAAGAGACTCAAAAGAACAGCTGTGAGAGAAGAAGAATGCACGGAAATCCAAAAGGAGAGCATTTTAAGGAGGAGAGAGAGTAGCCATTTGTGTGGAAAGCACAGTGATGTTTAGTCAGATGAGTACAAGGCTGCGTCTTTTGGATTTGGTAATATTGATGAGATGTGGTAGTTTTGGAATTGTGCTGAAAGATGGAGGGTGAAAGGCAAACTGCAGTGAATTCATATGTGAATGGTTACAAATTAAGTGAAAATAGAGCATATAGACAGCCCTTATGAATTTTTTTTGTTGTGCTGTGGGTGTGGGACAGTATCTATAGAGAGATGTGAAGATTGTTAGGGTTTTTTGGAGCATCTAGGATGGTGATTGAATGATGATGGAGTTCCCTGATGGAGAAGGAGTAAGATAAGATGCAAGAGAGGAAGGAAATAACAATATCAACCTATTTCAGCTCCAAACTGAGTCTTCTGTATTCTGTACTGTGATCCTGGGGCAGCGACACTGCCAACTATATTTCTCATTTGCCTGATGGGTTTTCTGTTAAGTTTTACCAAAGAGGCCCTAGAGGGAGTCTGGAAGTTAGAAAGATAGAAGAAGGAATTTTCCTCTTTGAGTGTAACTGCTCTTCCTGTCAAGGTCACCCCAGCATCACATGGTTCTGGTGTCTAGCTTTTCCCCATACTCTCAGAAGCAGCCTCTGCACCCCTCAGAGCCAGAAGCTTACATGGAGATCAGCAGCCAGGAACAGCCTCCCCACAAGACCACTTGCCAGCTCCCTGGGGGCATATCTGCTAGGTTCTGATTCCCCAAACTCTTTTTTGTGTTCTTGAGCTCTAGCAGAGCTGCCTCCTGCCTCCTGCCTTCTGCACCCCTTGAGTGTCCCATTTTGCCTTTTCAATCCTCCAACACCTATATAAACTGAGTCCTTCTATTGTAATTGGTTCCTGTGTTGAAGCACCTAGCACAGCCTGGGTTTTCTTGTGCAAGGACCAGCCTTCTATTAGCAAAAGAGATTTTGTTAAAACTGCAACAGGAGAGAAGATGAATATAGACATAGGATAATGTACGTGCTGCAGGATGTGGCTATATCAGATTCTTTGCTTGGATCATGAAGTTAACAGTGCAAATCAGCTGAGAGATAAGGAGGGAAGTGAAGATGGAGGACAGGCATTCAGAAATGTGGGAAGACAGGAGAAAACTTGGATTCGAAAGTCATCCAGAGTTCTCTAGGAGGTTGCCAGACAGTAGGTGGTAAGTGCCTCTGGGGCTGAGATCATGGTTTTAAAGTGAAACCAGTAGACATTATGACTTTTTCTTTAGGATTTTCCACCAGTCCTTGGTATGTTGGGGTGAAGTCATGAAGGGCTTTGGATGCCGTGCTAAGGGATTTCAAATCCTGTGAACTGGAAGCCAGCAACATGGTACTCTTGCCATCTGTCCCCTCTGTTGCTCCATGTCCTGCTAATCTTTCTAGTGCAGTATACCAGGCAGCCATAAACAAAATCAATTTCTATTGGCATGTAATTTAACACCAATTTACCATCTCTTAAATAGGCTATTTTGAACTGATAGGTGACCCTATTGATTTTTTTTCCTTCAGAAGGGTATTTGTTACTGCAGAACAGAGCATGAATTAGAGGGAAGATAAAAATAGAAACAAAGAGACTATTTGGGAAGCAATACTCAATTGCAGAGATTATGAAGTCCTGAATGAAGACATTATAAAGATAAAAAGTGCCATGTTTATTTTCTTAAGCTCTGATCCAGCTCCTTTCCATCACTATCTATCTTTAAGAGGAAATTAGGCATTAAACTCTAAATCCCGTTTTTGAAGCAATGTCCTTGCACAGGGGAACCAATGAATAGCTAAACTTCTTCAAGTGGGTAAGAATAGGGATTGGGATTTCTATGAAACTTTAGAGAAGACTATAATATACAACTGCTGCTAAAACCTTGGACAAGAAAACCCTTTATTATTTTTTATATTCTCATAAGACTAGTATTTCATGTCATATACTTTAAAAAATGCTGATTTCGTGAAAGCCTTAAAACCCAAGGGAAGCAGGACCCAAGAAATGAAATCTAATCAACAAAATGCTTATGGAACAGAGATAGAGACAAAATATGCATTGATTGGCAGTGGGAACTCTGTCACATAGATGGGAAATGTAACATATTTATGACAGTCATTCTCTGTATCAAGCTCTAAGTTTTAGTCTTCTGGGCTGCTAAAAGCAAACACCAAGAAATGGGTTAGACAGTGGGAATTTATCTGCTTATGATTTTGAGGCCAGGTAAATGTCCAAACCAGGGCATCATCAAGTTGATTCTTTCTTCCCAAAGGCTGGCTGCTGGCAACCCTTGGCTCCCCTAACACATAGCAAGGCATGTGGTGGCATCTGCTGGTCTCCCCCTTCTTTTCCGGTTTCATTGCTTCTTGATTCCGGGGCTTTCATTGTCTCTGGATTTCATTTTGCTCACAAGGAGTCCAGTAATAGGATTAAGACTCAGACTCATTGAGTTAGGCCACACCTTAACTGAAGTAACTCCATCAAGAGGTCCTACTCACAATGAGTTTACACCCACCAGAATGAATTAGATTCAAGTACATGTTTATTTTCCTGGGGTACATACAGCTTCAAACCCCTAAACCATATAAGAGAATTTTCTTTATTACCTTATGTCAATCTTGTCACAAGAACCACATAAAATAACTTTTATTTGGGGCACTAATTATGTGCTAGGCATTCCTCTAAATGTGTTGCATTCACTGAGTTCTCTCAACAATGCTATGAATTAACTGCTATTCTTAGGCCCATTTTATGGATGTGGAAACTGAGTCACCAAGCAGTTAAGTAATTTACACAAGTCCCACAGTAGTAAGTGATGGAGCCAGTTATGAGTCCAGATGGTTGTCTTCAAAAGCAACACTTACCTTCTCTACTGTAATGATTTTCAGTATCCATCACATTTTCTTGGAAGGAGACAGACAAGGAGCTGGAAAGTCATGTGGAGATAAGGATTTAGGCAAAGGAAGGTTAGATGAGTCATACTTTTAATAGCTTCTAAGTATTCGGCTTCTCTCTCTGAACCTCAAGAGCACGGGCAAATGTCTTCTGGTATTCTTGTTTCAAAGATTCCCTGGCTAAACCATACCCATGCTGAAGAAAATAGACCATTTCTTTAAATATATGGGCAAATTCAACCACATATTTGTTTAGTAGGAGCCATTCAGTCTCATTGTAATTTCTAGATTTTGATCTTTAAGATTAATGCTCAGTAATCAGTTTCCCTCTATTCCAAATTTTGAATATCCTACTTAAGTACTCATTATTAACACTCCCATCTTTCCAGACATGTTTCAAGTTCTAGTTCTTTCATAAAATATCTTCTCATTACCCTATCCCATTCAAGTTTACCATTTTCTTTAACCACATTGTCTTAAAGTTCGTTTCATGTATTTTATGCATATGGTTTGGTCCTCCAATAGAAAAACTTTGAATGCCAGGACTCCTTTTCATAATCAACATTTCCTCAGTCACTTAGCTTAAGGAATATGAGTCTGTAGAGTAAATAAACCAGCTTGGAGATTGATCATTTATTAATTGATTAAAAAAAACTCTCTATTTTAAAAAACTTATTCTTTATAATACACTATATAATATCTTGTTTTAATGAAATTTAAAAAATGGTAATTCACTAGTTTTATATATTTGTTTATCCTTGTAGTTGGATAGACAAGTGATAGAATATTCATTTAGGCATTCTTCCTGCTGATTATGTAAATTTCCATAACTGCCTGTATTGATACTAGAATCAGAAGTCAACATATTTAATTTTCATTTCTCATCTCTAGGGAAGTCAGTTTAACAATTCTTAAGGAATACTATTTGTAACCCTCTAGGGGAGAAATGATCAGATTAGTGTAGAGGGAATTTGTTGTTTTAAATTCTGTAATTCCATGGAGATGTACAGAAGGCAAGTTTATGGTTTATATTGAAATCACATTAGATTTAGGTACTGTTGCGTTTTACACCTTCTCCAGGCTTGTACATAACCTCTGCCTATTTATATTATAAAAATTCTTTAATGCTGTTCTTTTCAGGGGCTGATTTGTTACTTTGAAATCCATCTAGAACTTGTGTATCCAATCTTCTTTTTATCCCCACTCCTGTTGCTTTTGTGTTTCAATGTGACATTTTCCTTTCCAAGTGGATCAGTTGTTTATAAAGGAAATATGACCTGTGCTTGATGCTTCTGATTAAGTGAATACATATTTCATTGGCTTGTATCCTCTGCATCTTTAGCATTTAGTTACCACTTTAATTTCTGGGTGGAAAGGGGAATCATTTTAGTGGCTCTTCAACTTATTTTTAGATGAGTGCCTGGTTTCTATTAGGAAATATATTAGTAATCTAAAATCCCAGTGTTATGATTTTTGAAGTGAAATGACCCAGAACAGCATCTTTTAAAGTAGAATTTACAAATATGCCATAAATATTTATACTTCTCTGAAAGCATTCTGAGTATGTGTTTATGTGTGAAAACTATATATACATACCCATCAGGCCATACATCCACAGATCACAAATGAGCTAGTTTATGTTTTTAAATTCGAACTCTAGCTTTTTCAACAAATTGCCCAGAAAAGAGTGACCATAAATCACTCATTTCCATTTTTTGTTGTTATCTTAGGATTTTATAGAAATGGCAAGACTTCTTGCCCTATGTTTTTCTGCTTTGCCCTCTCCTTCCTTTCGCTACTCCCTTTGCTAATTAATGGGTAAAGTTACTGTCTCTACCAGGGCTTGCAGCTAATCAGGGAGTTTCACTTATTGGTTTAGGTAACAGCTTTCAGAATGCTAATGAATCACTGAGGTGAGTCTGGGAGCATAATTTTGGCAGAAAATATTTCCAAAGAAAATAGTCTGGAAAGAACTCAGCTCAAGCTTGTAGTTGACCTCTCCGGGCAGCTCATATCCTCTCTTGTCTCTCCCTATTAAATTATTCATTTCATTTAATATACTTATATTTAGTAAAATAGATCATTTTAAGCAGATCCAAATAATTTTTATTTTATTCATATTTGCATGCTCAGACACTTAATTTCCTCTCCTTTAATCCCTCTCCCTGCCCCCCCCAAAATGACCATCACTTTTTTGATATATTTTATTCTCTTTTGATACTTTCATTTGGCAAAATATTATATTCTAGACAGAAGTTCCAAATGCCCTTTTCACAGAGAGACCTTTACCTTGGCAGATGTCTCCCTAACCTAAATATTTGCTCATGATCTCTCCAAATGTTCCAACAATACTGGGCAAAGAACAGCATTTTTTTCCAACAGCAATATTAATATTTCTTTCTTTGGGGCATTTTGTTGAGGATGATTGTAGAAAGGCACAAAGACCTGGTGGATTATAAACTCTGTCTGTAGTGAACTTAATCTGTTTATTTCCAGTTTGTTTTATTTCCCCTTGTTTGCCTCCTAGAAAGAGCAATGTTTAATATACACCTGGGAAAGCTGCCCCCCCACTTGGAGAGCAGTTGATTTAAAAAACTGAAGACTTTTTGAGTTTTCAGGTTTTATATGAATTATACCACTGGCAGAAAAGTACTGGGGAAAACCACCACAGGGCTTGCCATAGTGAGCTCACAGCTGGTTGACACCTCTTTGGATTTTGCTACTCTTTTTGTAGAAGTACGGAGTTCTGCAGTTTATACCACACCCCACCTGTTGGTAATTGCCCCATTCCAGCTTCCTTTCCACTGGGTTTTCTGTTCAGACTGGCGGGTAAAATATCATGGCACTGAGAGTCTTGCTGATGGCTGAAAACGTGCCGAGCTTCACCCACCCACTGATTGCTTTGGTTTCTGGGTTTTTGAAATAGCTCTGACTCTGAGAGTTCAGCAAGTAGAAAGTTTTAAGAAACTCTTTATTCCACAGTCACTATCTATTTTGCAAAATCCAAGGACATGACCAAACTTTCACTCCAAGGACACGCAGGCAACCTGTTAGCGTGCAGATTTCTGGAACAGTTGTTTTAATTCCAGGTCTGTACTTCAAGTTTGGGAATAAATACAGAGCAATTGGGCTCTTTGATACCTGCCCAGACACAAGCTGTGTGTCTCTCAGGGGATTTACTCCATAAAGAGCAACAGTTTAATTAAAGCAGCAAGTGTGAGACATTTTGAAACTGATCTAAGTATTTCCAAAACTATTTCCTGGGGAGATGGCAGAAAGACTAAAACAGAAAGCAGAAGATTTTTGAGAATGTATGGAAAAGAATTCATTGAATCTTATTTGTAGTCTCTGAATGCAGTCTTGATGCAGTAGCAAGGGGAACGTATTTGTACTTGCTTAACTATTTTATTTCTCAGTTTATTCATTAGTAAAGAGAGGATGATAATACCCACCTTAAATGGTTGAGAGGAAAAACCAAATTAAAAGGGAAAAGCATTTACTGCTATTAATGCCTAAATGCCAATGGAGGCATTTTAAGACAAAAGCTGCTGTGGGCATGTTACTATATTATTATGTGATCTGCCAGTCTGACCAGAGGTGACTGAGCCTCTGTGAGAGTCACACCTAAGATCTCCAAATTCATTTGTTTCCAAGTTTGTTTGCTAAATATAAGACCAGGTAGACTATGCTTTTAAAATTGCTTATCTGCTGGGAGGGCAACGGTAGCTCAGTAGCAGAATTCTCTCCTGCTGTCCTGCTGTTCTGGAGACCTGGGTTCGATTCCCAGAACCTGCCTAAGCAAAACAAAAAAAAAAAAAAAAGGGGAAATTGCCTATCTGCTTTAGTCAGCTTTCAAAGTCACATGCCACCTTTGGGAACCTCTGATTTTACTGTTTTCCCATTTTTCAATTTCATATTTTCTAACTTGTTGATTTTGCTAAGAGCTCCATCTTGTCTAACCATGTCGGTAGGTGAAGGTTATTGCTGACCAGAGCTCTGACTGAAGGCCCATGGTTTATTTTGATTCTTTAGGTCTTTATCTAGTCCTGAATTGTCTAATATAGTAGCCAGTAATCACATGTGAATTAAAATTAAGCATGAATTAAAATTTATTAAATTTAAGTAAAGATTTAAATTCAGTTCTTTAGCTGCACCAGCCAACTTTCAAGTGCTCAAAAGCCATATTTCACTGTGACTGCCATATTGATTCTACAGGTATGCACAGTTCCATAACAGCAGAAATGTCTATCAGACGGTACTAGCTAGACACGGTTCATTTGCTTTGACCTTTCTTCACAGCCCAAGACAAAGAAATTTCAATAAATTTACCAGTAAAAGAAATTTATTTACTCATGAAACTGGAAGACTTCAGAGTTGGTTTGATTCAACTACATAACAAAGTTGTCAAGAACTTGTGTTTGTTTGTTTGTCTTCCCATTCTGATTTGTGTCAACTTTAGTCTAAAGCTGTCTTCTTTCTTTAATTATTTATTTTTAATTGATATATATCATATACTCACATACCATGTTATCATCCAAAGTGTACAATTAATATCATTGTATAGTTGTGCATTTATCATCACAATCAGCTTTTTTTCTTCTTTGTGAAAAATAAAATGTATACAAAAAAGCAATAAATTTCAAAGTACATTGCAACAATTATTGTAGAACAGATTTCAGATAAAGCTATCTTCTTAACATGGTCACAAGAAATTGGCCCATGATTCTCAGGCACACATATTTCTACAAATCTTACAGAATTACTTATTTTAGAAAATCAACTTTGTTTTACATTTTTTCTTGATATAACCACAAGTATTTCCTGAAATTCATCCTTCCAAACTTCATTACTTTCCCAATTCACAGACAAATCTGTGGCCTTGGAGTATGACTATCTGGTTTAGTTTAGGCATCAAAGAAAGGAATGTGTGGATACATGAATGAAAGTCAGTCAGTTATCAAAGAAAGAGGGACTGGTTGGGGGGAGGCTCCCTTCATAGCAGTTACATGCTCTGTCAGATAGAGACTATTTGGCCCTTCAAGGAATATTTGGCAATGTCTGGAGACATGTTTAATTGACAGGGTGTGTCCTACTGGCATCCTGTGGATAGAGACCTAGGATGTTGCAAAGGTTTACCTGGTGCAACATCAACAGTGCTGAGGTTAAGAGCCGCTGCTCTATGCGATCATATCATATGGGAATCTAGCTTACATTAAAAACTGACTTTGAGGATGTGCAAAACTGAAAAGCATCATTATTGCCAGCTCCAGGCATGGTCCAATGCAGAGATTCTCAAAGCCCCCTACATGCCTGTTGCACTTCTTCTCCATTGCCTTGTCTTTCATCATCTAGTTTCTCAAGCCACCTCCTTCATGATCTCACCAATGGTTGCTGTAGCTTCAGATTATTACATCCTCATACTATGCCATCTAATGAAGAAAAAATATACTTTTCCAGCAGAGAGAGAAAGCTTCTTCTCAGGACCTGCCTGCAAATAACTTCTTGCTTGTAATTAGCCAGAGTCATCTCACATGCCCATCCCTGAACTGATTAGGACAAAGGATTTGGTCACTGCCACTTAACTGCTTCCGATGAGACTAGAAGGAGGTAGTTTTACAAACAGAAGTTTAGATGCACTGGTTGGGGGATGGGGAGTGATGCTGAATAGACATCGAACAAATCTCAGCTATAACGTTGACAATTGTGATGACTCCAGCCAACACCTGGAAGACTAGACTTGAGTACAACATCAGCAGAACTTTGATGCGTGATTTCAGAGGTGGGAATGAGGATGAAGTTAAGCCCACTGAAACATATGATGGGTGTCATGGTCAGGTTCATGTGTCAACTTGGCCAAGTGGTGGTACCTGTTTGTCTGGTTGGGCAATTGCTGGCCTGTTTGTTGCAAAGATGACATTTCATAGAATTAGATCATGATCACGTCAGCTGCATCCACAGCTGATGCCATTTGTAATCAGCCAAAGGCGAGTGGCTTCTGCAATGAATGATGCTTAATTTAATCACCAGAAGCCTTTTAAGGAGGATTCAGAAGAGACAGGTTCTATTCCTGCTTCAGCTGTCGAGCCTCTCCTGTGGAGTTTGTCCAGACCCTCCATCGGAGTCGTCAGCTTCACAGCCTGCCCTGCGGATTTTGAACTCTGCGTTCCTGTGGTCACGTGAGACACCTTTATAAATTTTATATTTGCGTGTGTTCCCTGTTGATTCTGTTTCTCTAGAGAACCCTAACTAATACAATAAGTATGCTTGGTCAGGGCTGCTTTTCCACTGGCTCCTGGCAACCTGATTCTTTATAATCATCTACTGGCATTTTCTTGTATAATATTCCATTTCAGCAAAGAGTGAAACTATCTGTAGAATGTTTTTATTTGCTCATATGAAATTTTTCATTTCACTTTCTATCCATACCTTTCATTAGCTGTATGATCTTGGGCAAGTCACTGAATCTCTGAGTAAACTCAGTTACCTCATTTGGAATATAGAGATAATAATACTTAATTCATGATATTGCTTTGAGAATTAAACAAGAAAAATAAGTCATGATGTTGAAGAGTAACAGCATGTTATTAAATGCTCAATTGACATTAGCTACAATTGGTGTTACTTGAAGGTATTCAGATATGGGAGGCCATAAATATCACCATCATTGCTTTGTTTTTAAATTGAAGAATGATAGAGCAGAACTTCTTTATGCTTCTTTCTAAAGCACATCTGTTGATCTTGGCGGTGTCTTACTTATACGGTGTCTGGATATTCTATTTCTACCTATCGAAGTTTGAGTTAAAGTTCTCTTAGTTAATTTTTTATGTGTTTCACTTCATATATGTGTTTCTATATCTATACATACACACTCAGAGCAACTAAGTACATCATAGGACATTTTTTCACAATTTTAATTTAATTTTATTATTTTTTTAAATTTCTGGGGGTAGCAGTGTGCCTGGGCTGGGGATTAAACCCTGGTCTCCTGCACGGCAGGTGAGAATTCTACCACTGAAATACCCACTCTCTCTTAGCCAATTTAATGGGTAGTCTTCCAAAGCGTTCTTCCTTATTTTTGTTATTTAATAAGATCCCTTTGTTCTAGAATCTTTGTTCCGCTCCTCATCTCTCTCTCATTAGGTTCATGTATGTCTATGCACACACATGTGTGCATACATGTTACATGTGTGTGCACGTGTGCAGGCATATATGCATGTGTGTCTGCGTGTACACATACCTGTCTTAGAATATTTTCTATTATTTTTTAAGGTCACAATCTTCAATTGAAAAAAAGTTGAAAACACCAACCATCCTCCCACCAAAACCATCAAAGTTAGACATACAAACTAGAAGTATGTTAGTGGTATTTTTAATTGTCCTTCTTTTTCACTTGAATATTCAGAAAACGAGAACTGAATGTGGCTTGAAAATTTAGGAAAATTGTTCAATTGAACTTTTACAGGAAATAAGGGTTTACATCTGCATTAGCATGATATGTTTGTAAAGGTAATCTCCAAGCCCCTTCAAAGAAAAGGAAAGGAACTAACATTTCCTGAATAATACTATGTCTCAGTCTAGTACAGGGCAATTTCCTTCACTTTTAATGTTCATAACAGTCTTATCAGTGACATGCTATTTTCACTGGGAGATAATGAAAAATGAACCCCACAAATATTAAATAACCTTTGAAGGTTATTCAAATATTAGGTGGAAAAACTGGGATTTCCATGTGCTTCTTAATTTGTTAACTTCAAATTCTTTGTTTCATTTTGTTTACTGAATGCTGATTGCTTCTGAGATGTCCCCATGGACCAATAAAAATTTATTCTATCAGGAGCTCCAGAAGATTTGCTTGTATTTTTGTACTTATGTCCCTGTTACTTCTCAGGTCATGGAATATAGGATACTGCTCTTGCAGTTTGCATGTATATTTCATCACTGGGAAAAGCTGCCTACCTATTGGGAAGGCATGGACTATTTGGCATTCTTCAATCTGAGTTTCTTTCCAGTGTTTTTTCTCCTATTTGCCAACCCTCTTAATGCCAACTGTGGATCTCCTTCACCCTTCAATTGTTTTCACCAAAGTCCATTAAAAAAATATTTCCCCTTCTCTCTAGAAATTCTTTATCATCTAATTAATTCATTTAGCAAATATAGAAGCTGAATGCCAGGCACTATGCTGGTAGCTAAAGCATTCCTCAAGCACTGCTGCCTTCTCCTTTAGTAGGGAACACAAGCTGACAATGGATTTTACTTAATTGATTTTTTTTCTCTCCATGATTTCAAATTGCCTTCCCTGATTTCAATTGTGAACTCTTTTAGTGTTCTTGGCTGCTCCGTGGGTTACAATGGGTTGACTTAAACAATGGAAATTTACCAGCTCATGGTTTTGAGGCCAGGATAAAGTCCGACTTAAGGTGTCATCAAGGTGAAGCTTCCTTCTGAAGACTGGCACTCTGGGGCTGGTTGCCAGAGATCCTTGGTCCTTGGCTCTTCTGCCACATGGCAATGCACACGGCAGCCTCTCCTGACCTCTCCCTTCTCTTTCAGATTCCCTTGACCTTCAGCTTCTTGCTTCCCATGGCTTTCTCTCTAAATTTTGTTCTGCTTATAAAGGACTCCAATTATAGAATTAAGACCTGTCCTGATTGAATTGACCATATCTTAACTGAAGTAACCTCTTCAACATGTCTGCTTATAATGAGTTCTAATCCACAGGAATGAATTAAGTTTAAGAATGTGTTCTTCTGAGGTACATAACCTCAAGCTACTATATAAAATATAGCACATTTTTGATGTTTCTAAAACCTTATAATAATTCATTGTCTCAAAATAACTTAGCCTGAATTATGAGAAGGTTTATTAGCATAAGCTCTTCCCTCCAAACAAATCTATATTATTATGGTGTGCAAATGCAGTATTTTACATGACTTTCAAAGATATATAGTAGGGGACCTTTGTTGATTCCAAAACAGTTTCATATAAGAGGAATGATCATTGTTAACTTTATCTGAATATGACATTTAGAAATAAAAAATAAAGAGACTAATTCTAGAATTTCAGTGATAAGGACAGTGCTAAAGAGAGAAAAAATCAGAGAGGTGAAGATTACATTTATGTTTAGTAGTGGAGAGAAGGAACAATAAAATAGGTTGCTAGATGGTCAGTAGAACAAATATTTTACAAAAGCATAGACACATATTTTTTCTTATTTTGGTTTAACTATTACTCCAAAATTTAGAAATCTGGAATGATAAACATTTTTTGATATATCCAGATTTTGTGCTTCAAGAATTCAGATTGTGGTCAGCTGGGAGGTTGCTCTGTTCTACCTGGTAGTCACCAAGGCCCCTGGATGGTATTTAGCTCATGGACAGGGATGGTTTGAAGACCTGTCTCAGCTGGGACTGTCAACTGCAGGTCTTACATGTGGTATTTACAAACTCAGGGTATCTAACTTCTTAGTTGGAGGGTCAGGATTCCCAGAGAGAATATTGCAGGAGATTTGGGAAGAAATGACGAGGCTTCCTGTGTTCCAGCTTTGTAAGTCCCCAAACATCACTTCTGTCATTGTTCTAGTTTGCTAGCTGACAGATGCAATATACCAGAAACGGAATGGCTTTTGAAAAGGGAAATTTAATAAGTTCCTAGTTTATACTTCTAAGGCTGAGAAAATGTCCCAATTAAAACAAGTCTATAGAAATGCCCAATCTAAGGCATCCAGGGAAAGATACTTTTGTTCAAGAAGGCTGACAAAGTTCATGGTTTCTCTCTCAAGTGGAAGGGCACATGGCAAACACAGTCAGAGTTTCTCTCTCATCTGGAAAGGCACATGATGAACACAGCCAGGGTTCCTCTCTCATCAGGAAGGACACATGGCGAACACGGTGTCATCTGCTAGCTTCTTCTCCTGGCTTCCTGTTTCATGAACTCCCCGGGGAGGTATTTTCCTTCTTCATCTCCTTAGGTTGCTGGCTGGTGGACTCTGCTTCTCGTGGCTATGCTGTTCTGCTCTGCTCTCTCTGAATCTCTTCTCCAAAATGTTTCCTCTTTTATAGGACTCCAGAAACCAATCAAGACCCACCCAAATGGGTGGAGACATGCCTGTACCTAATCCAGTTTAACAACCACTCTTGATTAAATCACACCTCAAGGGAGATGATCTAATTAGTTTCAAACATACAATACTGAATAGGGTTTAGAAGAAATGGCTGCCTTTACAAAATGGGATTAGGATTAAAACATGGCTTTGCTAGGGTACATAAATCATTTCAAACCAGCACAGTCGTACTTTCATTACTCAAACAAAATAAAAACTTCCAGCCCAGAATCAAGGGGAGAGGAATTAAACATTATGTCTCTATGGATAGTATATCAAATTCTTTGGGGCCATCTGTAATCTAGTGCTTTCAATTTTTTTTTTTTGAAGACCCAGAAATTGAATCCGGGTCTTCAGTTTGGCAGGTAAGAAGTCTGCCTGTGAGCCACTGTCTCACTGCCCTACTGTTTTCAACTTTAGCTGTATGTAATGTATGCTAAATTAGGAAATGGGCTAATGTTCAGCAAGAGTTTCTAACATCAAAGAAATTATAATTGTTTAGATAGATGTAACATAAAATAATGTTAAAAGAGGTAAATATGTTTAAAAATTACCTAAATGCTAAGAGTTAACCTCACTAAAACCTGTCCGTATGTGGCCACAAGCCACATGCTAATATTCACAAAGATTAAATCAACTAGAAATAAACTACAAAATGGATGGATTGAAAATACTGTAATTTACACCTCAGAAGAGAACGTTGCTCATAGCTTTGCTTTTTCCCCTACTTTGAGTTTTCAGCTTTGCTATTGATCTGATTTGCATATCCTATGCTTCTGTGTCAAGCTACAAATCAGTGGGTAGAACTGCCATTTTTAGGAAAAATACTCCTTTTTACAGAAGAGAAGCTAAGGGATATATAAAGAAGAGTTCTTGCCAGTTGATAAACTTTGACCCCAAGGGAAATTTCTCCAGGATTCCCAAAATGAATTATTTTATTCTCATTTCTTTAATGAGCTTACTGGAGGGTGGACATCTTGAGTTCTTCCTCCAGATGCTTCGGTTCCTGTTCATAAATTTTTCCCATTTCTACTATTGGCAAAAATGATACTTACTGAAAAAATTAAACCCAGCTGACAAGAACCAAAATGAGATGAGACCTCTTTGCTGTTTTCTAGTATAATATTTATTGGACTTTTCCATAAGGTTAAAAGATGTCAGAAATTGAAATGGAGATGGCATATATCCTTGTTTTGAAAATGACCATAGAAGGGTTATGATTATATTTAAATTTACATAAGCATGAATATATTAAGATAGCAGACAAGATTTTACAGCTGGAGGATGTTTAAATAAAGCTGGAATTCACTTAATTATCTAAATTACTATTGCTATCTGCCATTGCAAAGTACCTACTACAGTATGATTGTGGCCTAAATTTGTAAATCCAACCAAAGAGTGAGACTTCATATATTTCTCCAAGCTCCAGGGGAGGCATTGAGTTTATACATGCTTTCACTAATTTAAAGAGGGACTTTCACACTGGGATGCATTAAAAAGAGAACATTTATATAAAAAGCAATTTGCTTTGCCTTTAATTGAAATCCCCTTGCTGTTATTGCTAATTATTGACAATATTTGTGATTGACTAAGAGGCTTTGAATTCAGAGACAAAATTATTTTTCTGGTAGATCTTAGAAGACAGGGACTTGTCTTTGGATATCGCAGTCTGTTGCCATGGAAATGATTGTGATTTGAGAAATGTATCAGCAACATGCAAAAAATTGCTCTGTATAGAGAATTCCCTTCCCTTTGCTGCTTGGGGCATTGTACAGTCTTGCATAGTAAGTACATGATAATGACTTCTCACATTTATATAATGTGCCTTTGTTTTACAAAGTACTACAAAATAAGAGCATAGTATAGTCAACTATGCAAGATGGAGTAGAAAATTAAACTGAAGGCAATGAAATGGAATTATTCTATATTTTAGGACCAATTTAAAATTGAATTAGAATACAAATTATGCTACGAAACTTCTCAACATTGAGAAGATATTTCTAAATAGTGCTCTCAATACGAAAAAATCCAGTCATTGTTTTATCTCAAAATAAATTTCCAATTACTGGAGCTAATAACCAATTAATCAGTTTTTATGCCCTTATTATTTTGCCATTTCTTATTTTTTGATGTGCATATGCAGATGATTTGATGTGAATATACAAGCTGTTAGCATTTGTTTGAAAAACCATTAATAGTGGTTCCTTTGTAGAGACCATTAAAAGAGGCTGCCTACTTTCCATATGCCTTCAGCTTAATTTGGCATAGATTCTTCAGAGATTCCCAGAATGTTTCTACCCTAAGACAGTGTAAGCTAGATTGGCGTTATAAGAAGATGTAATGCCTGGCGATCAACTTGGAAAAGGAGGGAATGGAGAAAATATATGGAATACATGAGAAAGAGTGAAAAAGGCAGAGATTACATAGATACAAGTGTTCTAGATTGTTTAGTCATTTTTTTTTTTTTTTTTGGTTTCAATTCCTAGAGGGCAGGATTGCCCTGCCCTTATGTTCCACTTCTTTCCTTTTCAATTGAGTTCTGCTAGGTAGATGATGCTTAGCTTTGCAAATGTTAAAACTTTAACAAGCTGAAATGATGTCAGTAATGGAGAATAAACAATGTATAAGCAAAGAATATGCAGAATTGAATGTGAAATTATAGTGGGGGCCAATGGGAATTCCTTTACCTATGATCTGAATCTAGGAATCTGTGGTTTGCAAAAGTGAGTTTGCTCCATATATAGTATCCTGTGGCTTTTAGAACTTATACTGCATACCTGACTTGGGGACTCTAACTCCATGTTATCAAGAAGCCATTATGAAAACAACAATATTTATCTATAAACTTTTTAGGGAAATCATTTCATCTCTACTGTCAGCTTCTGTGCCTAATCAAAATGAACTGATATACCAAATTTCTTAAATTAGAATTTTTGTTTTGTGGCAAAACTAGATATTTTGATAATAGGAACATCAGTGTTTGGAAGAACAGGAAGATTTGGAAAATGTCACGGCACTCTCCAATGCCCATCCAATCAACAACCCCTTAGTGAAGAAATAGAGTGATACTTCTGTTATAAGGTAGCTTTAAAGCTGCCATGCAGTTCTGGTCCATTCTCCCAATTGAAGTTTGGAAAGAAGATACCTTATTGCATCCAAAGATGCAACCGATTACTCTATGGCCCTTTGCACAGCCCCACGCATTTGTCCCAGCCTTTGGCAGCTCTAGAGGAATACTAGAAATAACATGATTCAAAAACCAGACTGGGGAGGGGCTCACATTAATAGCTTAGGAGTGACATGATAACTGTAACCCAATGCAGAGAGTAATTATAAAAACTAGATTAAGAAAAAAGTTGTTTGAAGACTGGAAAGTATCAAAAAGCAGAAGACCTCAAGAAGTTTAATCTAAAAAAAACCCTGGAACTAGAAGCGATATATTCATGGCTCTGACCTGAAGGTGAGGGTGCTGGCTACACCTGCCAAAAACATCTTTGTGAAAAGCTGTAGCCTTACCAGCTAAAATTAATAAGATTAGATATCAGAGCTGGGGAAGCTGCTGGAAATTGAAAGTGAAATCACGGCAGCACAAAGAAAGAACAAGATCCACATTCAAGGCACAAACTGCCCAAATACATGGCTGGCAGCTAAACTACATGGGACCAGGGGAGCCCCTAGGGGATACATTGAGAAAGCAGATCAGGATCAAAAAACATTCTATTATTGAAAGATAAAGCTACACAGAGCCATATCTATGAATTTCATGATTTTCTTAACTGATTATATTCCCCAACTGTGCACGGTTTGAGTGGCAGAAGTTGAAGGCTCATGGCTAGAAGTGTCAATGTACCTAGAGAAATGATGTTATCTGAAGATAAAAAGCAAATTTTGGAAGTCACTGCCAGCAGACTTGCATTACACAAAATGCCAAAGATAGTTCTTCAGTATGAAGGAAAATGCCAGATGTCCACTTACTTGTACAGGAAGGAATGGAGGTTCATGTGTCAACCTGGCCAGGTGATGGTGCTCAGTTGCATGGTCAAGAAAGCACTTGCCTACCTGTTACTGTGGGGACAATTCATGGACTTAAATCATCATTAGGTTGATTGCATTTATGGCTGGTTACATGCACAGTAACTGAGGAGATTGCCTTCAGCAAAGAGAGATGTCTCATCCAATCCATTGAGGCTTTAAAGAAGGAAAAAGAAGAAAAAATTCTTCTTTTAAAAGAAGAATTGATGATTTCAGCAGTCGGGGAGAGAGAATTTTCATCTCTATTTCAGCCAGCCAGCTTCTGCTGGGTAAAACTTTGAAAACCTTCATTGGAGTCTCCAACTTGCAGCCTGCCCTCCAGAATTTGGACTCATGCACCGCCAACGTCATATGAGACAATTTAATTAAATCTCATACTATTTAGAAATATCTCTATTGGTTCTGTTTCCCTAGAGAACCCTAATCCAGTTCCCAAATGCAAACATTCCATTGTTCTCTCCCTATGGAGTCAGGAAGTGAAACCCTCCCAGAACTTCAATGTATGGCAGTAGTCAATGAGAATTACCAACTAGAGATCTCATCTGAACTTTGGTGCCCAGAGATTTTATTGAGACTTCATTACATAGGCATAATTGAATGAATCAATTCTCCCATGTTTGACTCAATTTCATCAGCCTTCCCTTTTTCTCTACCACTAATATGATTCTAAATCTTTGTTAAACTAATTCAATTGTACTTTTTAAATGGTTGAAATTTTTGCTTTTTGTATTGCTTTATAACACATACCATACAGTTTACTTTTGAAAGCATACAATTCAGTAGTTTTTGTATATTCACACAGTTGTGCAACATCACCACTATCTCAATCCAGAATCTGTTTATCACCTCCAAAATAAACCCTGTACCCATTAACAGTCACCACACCTTGTTCCCACTCTCCAGCCCTCTGCTCCTGGCAGCCACTGATCTAATTCCTGTCTCTATGGATTTGCCTATTCTGAATAATTCACATACAATAAGTGGACGTTTGTGGCTTCATTCACTTAATATAATGTTTTTGGAGGTTCATCCATGATTTAGCATGTCTCAGTATGACATTCTTTTTTATTCTGAATAATATTCCATTGTATGTCCATTCAATAATTTGTTTATCCTTTCATCATTTAATGGACATGTTGATTGTTTCCAATGTTTTGCTGTTGTGAATAATGCTGCTATGGATCGTAGTGTACAAAGGCTAGTTTGGACAAATGTTTTCATTTTTCTTAGCCATATATCTATGAGTAAAATTGCTGGTCTGTATTGTAACTTTAAGTTTAAACTTTAGAAGAATTGCCAAATCATATTCCGAAGTGGCTGCACCATTTTATGTTCCTACTGGCCATGTGTGAGGGTTCCATTTTTCTCACTTCCTCACCATGCTTTTTATTTTACTACTACTATTATTATTATTATAAACATACTAAATGGTATAATGTTTTGCATTGTGGTGTTTTTGTTTGTTGGTTTCTGGGGTGCTTGGGCTGGGAATTGGCCCAGGTCTCTCACATGGAATGCATTGTGGTTTTGATTGGCATTTCTTAATAGCTAATGAGGTTAAACATCTTGTTATATGCTTATGGACCATTTTATATCTTCTTTGGTGAAATGTCTATTCAAATTTTTTTTAATTTTTATTTATTTATTTATTTTTCTATTCAAATTTTCACTCACTTTTTTTTCCTTGAATTTTTGTTGTTTTATCGTGAAGCTGCAAGAGTTCTTTATACATTGTGGATACTAACTCTTATCAAACATTGTATTAAAATATTTCGTCCAATTCTTTGGGTTGATTTTTCACTGTCTAATAGTATCATTTGAAGCACAGAAGTTTTTGTTTTTTGATGAAGTCCAATTTATCTATTTTTCTTTGACTGATTGTGCTTTTGGTGTTATAGTCAAGAAACCTTTGCCTAATTCAAAGTCATGAAGATTTACATTTGTCTTCTAACACTTTTGTCATTTGGAGTCTTATATTTTGGTTTTTTGTCCATTTTGACTTGATTTTTGTATATTGTGTGAAGTAGGGCTCGAAACTCATTCTTTTGTATATGATTATCCTATTGTCCCACATCATTTGTTGAAGAATCCTTTTCTCCTCATTGATAGCCTAGTATTTAAATTGGAACACATGAGTCCTCCAACTTTGTTCTCCATTTTCAAGATTATTTTGGCTATTGTGAGTCCCTTCCATTTCCCTGTGAAATTTATGATCATTTTGTCAATTTCTGCTATGTAATTAAATAGAAATGGAATAGAAGCATAAATGATTTTTTTATATTTATCTAATATCCTGAATCTTGCAAAACCCTTCTATTAGAGAAAAATTGTGTGTGCATGTGTACGTATTTCTTAGGGATTTCTATTTACCTGGAACATGCTGCTGCTAATACAGATAATTTTAATTCTTCATTTCTAATCTGAATACCAAATGATTGGATTTTACTTAAGGAGATTATAGATTAATAGCATAAAAAGAAAAAAAGTTGTGAGAATGGCTTATATTGGGGGCGGAAATAAAGTACAATGTCAGTAGTTTACTAAAACTGAAATAGTGGGTTACCTCTGCTTTTTAAGGGATGCTTGGTAAAAATCCAAAGCACATAGATAGGCCCAGTATTCAGCTATTAGTTACCTTCTTTATATATGTGTCCATTTCTTTTTCTCTCCATCCTAGGCAATTTTTAAAAATATGTACTCCACAAAGGCTCTTAAAAGGAAAAGTGGAAGAGATTTTTTTCCTTCAATGGGCAGAATTTATGGCAATCAGATCTCACTGGAAAACTAATCTCATTGGTAACTTAAAGAAGAAAGGCACGGAATCTATTTTTATAGACAATCTACGTGCTACTATCAGGAAGTTCACATTTCATGATTAGACTCTTTTTGACTTGAAATCATTATAGGTATCAATGAGCATAATATCGTAACATTTCTCATCACTCTCTTTCTCTTATATTAGATTAACTTTTATCATTTTTGACAGGGTAGATAATCTGTTAATATACTTAAAATTCCATTGCTATTTCTCTGCCAACATATATTCTACTTTACTCGATGAAATGTAGGTTTCCTATTTGCTCTTCTGTGTGGCAGATTGGCAAAACCGGGTCCTAATGTAATTAAGGAAAACTGGCCAACAAACAACTTTTTATTTGACTCCTTTGCATTACCTTGGGATGTAAAAGCATGTTCCAAGCATTTACAGCTTTTTTTTTTTAATTTCAGAAAAGACTGTCTAAGAGTCACCCCCAGGGAACCGCTTTTGTAGCTCAAATGTGGCCTTTCTCTCTCTAAGCCAACTTAGCAGGTGAACACACTGCTTTCCCTCCTATGTGGAACATGACTCCTAAGGGTGTAAATCTCCCTGGCAACGTGAGACAGAAATCCAGGGATGAGATGGACCGCCATCAAGGGATTGAGAAAAACTTCTTGACCAAAAGGGAGAAGAGAGAAATGAGACGAAATAAAGTGGCAATGGCTGAGAGATTGTGTGATTATGAAAACCTTGTGTCTGATGTTCCTTTTAACTAGGGAATAGACAGATGAGTAAAAAATATGGAATTAAAAATAAATAATAGGGGGAACAAAGGTTTAAATAAATTGGGTAGATGGAAATACTAGTGGTCAATGAGAGGGAGGGGTAAGGGGTATGGGATCTATGAGATTTTTCTTTTTTGTTTCTTTTTCTGGAGAGATGCAAATGTTCAAAAAATGATCATGGTGATGAATATACAACTATTTGATGATATTGTGAGCCAATGATTGTATACCATGTACGGAATGTTCATATGTTAAGAATGCTTATATGTTTTTATGTTGTTTTATTAATAAAAATATTTTTTAAAAGCTTCAGATACTACTTCTGGGGTACATCCCTGATCTAAGGGAAACAAAGACACAAGCTTGGCTATGAATCAGATGATTTCTCTCTAGAGTTTAAATGAGAAAGCACAAAATTTATTGACATGTAATATGAATTTGAGGTAAGAGATCAAGAAAAGCTGAATCCAGGAAAGGGCAGGTATTAATGGATCACTTCTAAGAAGACTAAACAATGAAACTTGTGTCCTTTGTATGTCACATATAGTAACACCTACAGAATATATAATTTAGGAAATGATAATGTCGTGAAAAGAAGTTTGGCTTAGAATCAAATAGACAAGTGTTAACAATCCTAATTTCAGGATATAGAGCCAGTATGATTTTGGAAATGGCAGCTTTCTTTGAGCCTCCATTTTTATCCTTTAGAAAATGCTTCTCTCAGAATTGTTGGGAGAAATAGTTGAGCAACTATTGTGAAAGATATGGCACATAAATAATATTTAGCCAATATATATTGAGTCATTTTTCTTTTATTAAATAATACAAATATTTATTATATTGTATTATGCCCAGACATTTAGGAAGCTGTATACAATTACTAACTTGGAAAATATGTTTCCAATAATTATAGTTTGGGTTATAATTATGAGGAACAGCTAATTTATGCTATGTCTATGGAAAGGGAATTAAGGTTTGCAGATTTTTCCACTATAAATTTACTGTGAGGTTGATTAGAATTGATTATTGATGGGAAATAACAAAGAACTATTGACATCATAGATACAGAAAATGAAATAATGTAACTAAGAATTGGCTAGACCTCATTCTAGCAAAAATGGATAAATTACTAGAAGAAAAATAAAATCTACTCCTGGAGGAAAAATAAATTGTATAATAAAAGAGTAAAAACTTCACCACCCACCCTTACTGTTCTCACAAAAGTTCAGGGCTTAGTTTTTTTATACGTAAATTTCAACAAATAAAAAAGAGAGAGTTAATCTGTAGCTTATATGTACCATTATCGATAATAAGAAAATAATTCATTTCTAAAAGCCAATTTTATAAGTCTAATATAAACTTTATTTATAATTATAAAATACATCATAAGAAAATCAATTCTCAGTATATTTCACTTATGAACATGGCTGCAAAAAACTCTAAATTTAATATTAGTTTATTAAATCCACAGTATTTACAAAATAATGTATTCTCATAAAGTAGGGATGATCATGAATGCAAAGATAATTTAATTTTAGAAAAGCTGTTACTGTAATTTATCATGCCCATAGCTTCACATGATTATCTCAAAAAAGTAGAAGCAAACATTTGACTGATTTCAAAATACCTTTTATAATCTAGAAATAGAGGGGAAGTTCCTTAACTTGCTAACACAATTGAAATACTTGGATGAGGTAGAATTTTTCATTTTCAGATACAGATTTCATCTTCATAGAAAATCTAACAGACTCAGCAAAAATTAGACTTAATAATATGTTTGGCAGATTTATTCAACACAAAAAATAATAACTTTCACCCATAAAATAAAATAGAAAATAAAGTATAGTACATGATAGCAAATACAATTTTTAAAAGTTATCTAGGAATTAACCAAGAATGCATAAATGTATTCATAGAAAAATATTAAAAATATATTACTGTTCTTATAAGGAAGAAATACACAGTGAACATTAAAGGAAGTATCCAGCTGGATTCCTAAAGGAACCCAATACTATCATTCTAAATTTGGGGCCTAATAAGCATCTACAATGAACTAGGACATGTTTTAAAAGAAGAACCAAGAAAGTAAGGCTTACCTTGTCAGACCTTAAGACACAGTTTATAGTCATTGTAATAAAAATTAGTATTGTGTAGGCATAGTAACTAATGGATAGAGCAATAGTAAAGGATATAGAGCTCAAAATAGAGCCACTTGAATAAAAGAATTTGAAATATAGTGACACTGCAAACTATTGGAGGAGAGGATGAACTGTTGAATAGTATCTGAAAAACTATTTTATTACACAGAGAATGGAGAACCTATTTGCCATATGAAAGGTGAACTTCAGATGGATTAGATCTAATTGTGAAAGTAAAACAAAAAAGCTAACAGAAGAAAATGGTAGAAAGTACCTTTATGAGTTCGGGTTGGAATACATTTTGTTGATAAGCCTTGGAATGCACAAATCAGAAAATTAAAAAATGACACATTTTACAGCAG
>PVIY010025521.1:0-36607 GCA_004026745.1 Myrmecophaga tridactyla | reverse complement strand
TTCTCTATTATTGTTTTATTCCTTTTTCTGATGTCTTTTTATTTCTTTTTCTAAATCGATGCAAATGTTCTAAGAAATGATGAATATGCAACTATGTGATAATATTAAGAATTACTGATTGTATATGTAGAATGGAATGATATTTTAATGTTCTTTTGTTAAGTTTTTTAATTAATAAAAAAGTTTATAAAAAAAAAATATTGAGACAGCCTACAGACAGCCTGGAAGAAAATGTTTACAAAACGCACTTCTGAGAAACGACCTGTATCCGGAATACATTTTAAAAGCCTGAGAACTCAATAATAAGGAAATAAAACCACTCAAAAAAAAAAATTTTAAGGGCAAAAGATTTGAAGAGACACATCCCCAAAAGAGAAGACAAGAAGGGCAAATAAGCCCATGAAGAGATGCTCAACATCATTGGCTGTTTAGGGAAAATAAAATCAAAACCACGATGAGATGCCACCACACACCTAAGAAAATGGCTAGGATTAAAATCCTACCCACCACGCCAGTGCTGCTGAGACTCACATGGAGAGCCATCTGACGTTCTTATAAACTTAAATATACACTTACCAGATGTATGGTGTACTCATCAAATACCCGGTCCTGGCTATTTGCCTAAGTGGAAATAACTGCTGTTGACATTCGAACTTGTGTGCGGACGTTTACAGGATCTCTTTTCACAGCTCACCCAAAACTAGACGTCGGGCAAATGTCCCTCACTGGTGAGTGGGTAAGCAGCCGTACTCAGCAGCAAACCGGAACGAAGGACCCATTCGCCCAACAACTTGCTCAGTCCCCAATGCCCTCTGCAGAGTCGCGGGGGGCAGATCTCACAGAGGGGCCAGGGGAAGTTCTGGGGATGAGGGATGCTTTACCCCCTGATTGTGGAATTGATTACACAACTGTACACACTTGCCAAAATTCATAAAAATGTACCCTAAAAAGGGTGTTTTACAGTGTGTAAATGGTACCTCAATAAACCTTGCTAAGGAAGAAAAACTAAGGTGGAAAGAAAGAACCCTTACAGAAGTCCTCACATTTGGCTGTGCAGGTAAAACACAGATCCCTGGGCCCCCGCTAGGGGTCCCCGCACCTCCACCTCCTGCAGGGGTGAGACCTCAGTGCCCAGCTGGGAGCACCGGGCCGGCCCAGTGGACAGGGGAGCCCAGGGCATCTGCCTTTCCTAGACAGCAACCAACTATTTTAAACAGCAGTCGAGTGGGGGTCGGTCTTGTAAAGCACACCCATCACTCTAAACTGGATATATTTTCCTTCCAGCTGGATCTTATTCATCTAAAACAGAGCTTAGTATTTTTCACACTTAGCAATTTCTTTTCTTGTTAAAATAACTCTTTAGCTGGATATAGTAGAGGCAACTGAAGTTTAATATTTATATTTATGATTCTATTCCTGTAAATTTGTTTTTGCTTTTATTTTTAATAAGACAAAATGCCCTCCTGGTCCAAGTCCCAATGTAAGTGGCACAGGAGGGGCGAGGGTAACTGGTGAATTATCAGTGAGCAGGAGGCTGGAACCTGCACAGTGCAGGGTCTCGGGCAGAGGAGGTCCCAGAGCTGTCTTGGGAGCCTCCGTCACCCTCCATGAGCACCTCTGTGGAGCACCCAGGACGGACGAGGCAGAGCTGCCGGGGACGGCCCCGTGGGGCAGGGAGATGCTCTCAGAATTCTGGGCCCCGAATGGGCAGTTTCCGGCTCTAGGAGCGGGTGTTCCGCTGTCTCTAGCCAAGGGTGCCACAGAGGCATCTCGTCCTGTCGCCAGGGTCCCCTGAACCCAGGAGCCACTTCTGCACCGCATGGGGCTGGAAAGTTCCCCTGCCAGCCCTGGTGTGGTGGGGCCCAAACACCCCACAACGCCTTAAAAAGAGGCCAGGGCATGCGATTTTGTAAGTTTGTCCAGAGTGATGCCCCTATAAGTCCCAGAGTGATTTGAACAGTGAATAAAAAAGTATTTGCAAAGTCCCCTTGGGGGAATGGGGAGAAAGGGGGAAAATTCAACTTCCCCATGTGGAGAATTCCTGATATTCTCACTGACAGGTTTAGCAGGCGAAAGCGTGAGAAAGAAGGAAGGTAGACCAGGAAATTTAAAGTGGGCGGGTTTATTTCTGCGCTCCCGGGCAGAGCTCACTGAACCCAAGATGGAGGGAGGCGAGTCCGCGTGGGCTGTGGCGGGGGCAGCTTTTAAGGATGGAGGTCAGGTGATGTCCGGAAGGGGCAGTTCATTAGTTCCGGAGCCATGTTGGGAGGGGCGACACAGCCTCCGCAGCTCCAGTTGCAGTGCCCTTCCCCGTTCCCCCGATCTTAGGCCTAAGAGTCACCCCCAAGAGAACCTCTTTTGTTGCTCAAGATGTGGCCTCTCTCTCTCCAGCCAACACAACAAGCAAACTCACCACCCTACCCCTGTCTACGTGGGACATGACTCCCAAGGGTGTGGACCTTCCTGGCAAAGTGGGACAGAAATCCTAGAACGAGCTGAGACTCAGCATCAAGGGATTGAGAAAACCTTCTCAACAAAAAGGGAGAAGAGAGGAATGAGACAAAATAAAGTGTCAATGGCTGAGAGATTCCAAACAGAGTCGAGAGATTATCCTGGAGGTTACTCTTACGCATTAAATAGATATCACCTTGTTATTCAAGATGTAACAGAGAGGCTGGAGGGAACCGCCTGAAAATGCAGAGCTGTGTTCCAGTAGCCGTGTTTCATGAAGATGATTGAACAATGATATAGCTTTCACAATGTGACTGTGAGATTGTGAAAACCTTGTGTCTGATGCTCCTTTTATCTACCTTATTGACAGACGAGTAAAACATATGGATTAAAAATAAATAAATAATAGGGGGAACAAATGTTAAAATAAATTTAGTAGATTGAAATGCTAGTGATCAATGAAAGGGAAAGGGGTATGGCATATACATATTTTTTTCTGTTTTCTATTTATTTATTTTTCTGAATTGATGCAAATGTTCTAAGAAATGATCATGAATGATGAATATACAACTATGCGATAAAAAAAAAAAAAGGCCGGGAATGCCAGATGCACTTAGGAGAAAGCAAACCGTAAAGCCAATCAACCGTCAGCATAGCTGATTAGGGTTATAAAGATCCCGACAGAAAAAGCGCACTATTAACAGAGCTTCATGTAAAATGAAGGAATAAATGATAAACGTCTCTAAAATATTTTTCCCTCAATCAAAGCGGAATTAAGTGTGATGCCTATATATTAGAAGTGTGAAATGCTTGAAAGGAAGGAACGGGTTTCTCTAAATTCTGTAATGAAGAAAAACTTAAAGTATGCAGTAAACCCGGTAACTGCCAACGCCCCTTCCAGCTTCTCTCCAAACACCCTGATCCCCACACGCGCCCTGGGGGGGCAGAGGGAGGACGGACCGGCGGTGGCATCGCAGCTGACCCCCGGCGCCCTCCCTGCCCAGACCCTAAGTCACGTTCACCCTGGGGTGGGGGGTCTTCAGGACGCAGAGGTCAGGCAGAAGGGCAGTGGCCTCTGCGCCCCGGGTCGCGGGTCACAGCAGCCTCACGACTCCCTTAGAAGCTGCGGGTGGGGGGCAGCCTCTATGGACCTACACAACGCCCCTGGGCGGCGGAAGGGCGCGCCCGGCCTACAGACGGCATCTCGGGGGCTCCTTCTCCAGGGCTGCCTCCTAGACCCACCCCTGCGGCCCTGGGTTCCAAGCGCCCGGCGGCCCCGCCCGTCCATGGCGGTCAAGGGCAGTCCGTGCCACCCACACCACCGCCCCTGTGGCCAGGGGCCGGCCCAGCACGTGGGGACACGTGAACCGCACCAGGGCGCTCGGCCCCCACCCTACGCGCACCCAGCCAGGGGCCCCTCCCTGCCTGGAGGATCCCAGAAAGAATGGCCCTGGGCCCCCGGATAGCAGGGTGCTCCCCAGCCCCCCTCCCCAGCCCCAGCGCCTTTGCTCCCCGAGCCGGGTCCCTCCCCCGTGGGCACGCCTAAGCAGTGGGGTGGGGGGGGGGTGGGGGGCGGGGGGCGGGTGATAAAGTGAGGAGAAGCAGCCAATGAAAGTCTTTTAAAAAGAAAACTTGGTGTAAATGGAATTGCATGATTTTTAAGTACACGGAAGCATTTGTGACACAATTTAAAAAACCCAACACGTTTTACAAACGCACAGGGAGCCCGGGATGGAGTGTGGCAGGTGGAAAAGGGGGAATCCTCTTCCCCCTCAAGGGACCACACTCAAAAGAAACAAGAGGAAACTCAACACGACGTTAGTTCCCACTTGAAACCGATAGCTTCAAAAACTGGGCTTTAAATTGTAAAGTGGCCGCCAAGGAAGCCGGCAGAGGGTTTGCCAGAATCAATACGTCCTGCCACTGTGCAGAACTGGAGAAATATGTGTGGGTGTCTCTGGGTGGAACATTTGGCAAAAGGCAAATGGAAGGGAAGAAAAGGCAGAAGAAATGGAGAAAACCTCTGCCAAGTGTACAGCTTTAAGTAAAAGAGCTCTGCTGGTCCCAGCAGGGGAGAAAAGCCTCCCCCCACCCCCACCCACCCAGCAGTGGGCCTGAGAGGCCAGCGGGCAGGGAGGCTGTTCACCTAAGGCAGCCCTGGCTGGCACCTACTCACCTGACCGCCCACGGCCACCCGCCTGAGCCCTGACCTCTAGGGGTCCCTCCCACCTGCCTCCCCGTAATTCCTCACAGGCTCATAAGCAGGGTCTACTGCTATTTTCTCTTAGCAAAAGCCAGCTGGAGAAAGGAAGGTAGGGTTCTCCTCCTGGGAAGAGGAAGCTGGAAAAAACAGCCAGGAGAGAGTAAGAGGCAAGAGGCTGTGGCATTTAGTGTCAGTGCAATCTGCCACTGCCTCCCACCCTCACTGATGACATGGGCAAAAGGCAGAAAACTCAGTGCGTGGGGAAGGGGGGTCGCCACCTGGTGCTGGAAGCATTTCCACCAGGAGGAAGAGAGTGAGATGTGAGGCTCAGGGCGGGCAGGGGCTGAACCCAGCTCTGCCCAGGCCACCCCTCCCCGCTGACCCTGCTGTCCAGGCTGCCCCCCACCTCAGTCTGGGGAGACGTGCAGGCCCCAGGGGAGGGCTGGATTGGAGGACTGACCTGCCAGGCAGCAGTGAGGGCCCCAGGGCTCCCAGTGGTGGCAGGCAGGGCCCGTGGGAGTGGCAGGCATCTGTCCTGGGCAGTGGGCAACTTAGCGGGGGGGGGGGGGTCTGTCCAGCCCAGAGGGCCCCTCCCCCTCCCTTGCCTCCCTCACAGGTCACAAGACGGAATCCAGGACCCCTGCCCTCCAACTGCAATCCAAGAGGCAAATGGAATGAATGTCCTGGTGTGGAGAGTCCGGCCTCAGCCCTGTGACCAGCACAGCTAAAACGCTTGGGCCAAGCTTCTGAGGTGTGAGCACGGTGCAGGGACATGGGCACAGCAGGGCACAGCCATAGCACGGGATAACTCAGCGCCAGGGACGAGGACAGAGCACGGGCGAGTGGCATACCCAGGCCCGGGCGAGGGTGCAGTGCGAAAGGTGACTTTCCAGCTGGGCGAGCATGGGGGACAGGGGCTGACCCCCTGCCTCATCCCACAGGGTCAGCGCCAGCATTCTTGGCAAGAGTGCAGCTCCTAGGGGACACTGGCACTGCCTGGCGTGGGCAGAGGTTGATTAAACAGGACCTCGGAAGTCCACCATAAAATATCGATGAAATGATGGGCTGCTTCTTTGAGTAAAAACCAGGCGGCAGGTGGCGCGCTGCCGAGGGCCCCGAAGGGCAGGTCTCAGGAAGGGAGCTCTCTGCCCTCTGCCTACGAGGAGTCTGGGGCCACTGGATGCCCCTCAGGGACGAGGCATCACTATTTCACCCTGCAGATGCAGACCTGCGCTGGCCAGGGGACAGGCACAAGGGACAGGCTGTGCTGGCCCTTGGGGACTTCAATGGCCACAGCCATGTGGGTGGGAAACCCTCGGAGGAGGCCAGCCCTCCTGGCCAAGCTCGCCATTGTCCCTGGGAAGCAGATGAGGTGAGGGGACAGGTGCTGCAGCTTGTGTTGGGGCTTCCTCGCGCCCCTGGAGGCACCGGGCCTGGTCCCTGCACCCAAGAAGCTGGGCTGACGGCTGGAGTTGCCAATGGCCACTTCTCGGCCAAGGCTGCATGGCCACTCTGGGTAGCTCATCACAGCCACCTTCAAGCCCATCTGAGGACCACAGTCTCTCATCCTCATCCCTCGGAGAGAGGCTGGGTTCCCCAGTCCCCCTCTTGGGAATTCACTGACTGCCCTGCACAGTCTTGCACCAGAGCCTCCACACAGGGACCCATGCAGGACACCACCTGGACACCACATAGGGTTTATACAAGAAAACTAAGGGATTTAATTAAACCTGAAAAAAATTACGGGCTTTCGTCCATCCAAAGATGCTGCTAGAGTGAGAAGGCAACCCCTAGATGGGTATAAATATCCACTTGACATTTATCCAATACTGGACTTATATCCAGAATGTATTTTTTAAGAAAAACCTCCTACTAATCAATAAAGAAAAGGTCAAACAATCTAGTAGAAAAAAATAGACAAAAGACTTTGACACTTCACAAAAGAGGAAATCCAAATAAACCTATGAGGAAGTATTTAATCTCATTTGTCACCAGAGAAATTCAAATTAAAATGACACACTATCCCCAATGGCCAAAATGCAAAAATAGGGAAAATACCAAGAAATGGTGAAGAGAGAAGCAATCCAAACTCTCATACTTTGCTGATGGGAGTATAAATTGATAAAATCACTTCAGAACACCACTTGGGAGTATCTACGAAAGCTGAGCATGTGCTCACACGTGCATACCACACAGGTATATCCCACCAGAAATGCACTATTTGTACACCAAAGACACATGCTAGGGATGCTCCCGGCTGAACTAATCATAAAAGAACCGGGAACCACCTAAATGCCCATCTCTAGCAGAATGGAGAAATAAACCACGGCATGTCCACACTAAGATTATGCTGTACCATGAGAATAAACAACCTACAGCTATATCAACAACGTGGGTGCATCTCTCACACAAACGGGAGCCAAAAGAGACATTCACGATTCCAGGCTGTACAATTCCACTTATACAAAGTCTAAAAATAGGCAAGACCGAATCTGTGCAGTAGTTGACCTGAGGGCTGGGTGGTGACTGGACAGAGCACAAGAAAAGGTCTGGGATTCTTAGGGCTTTGTTTCTGAATCTGAGTGCTGATTAGGTTTGTTAAAATATATTGAGCTGTGTAAATATAATATTATATTATATAATAATATGCATATATATCATACTTCAATTAAAAGTTTAAAAGAAAAGGAACAAGAGACAAGGAACCAATCTAAAAGAAAGGAAATTCATCCTGATTACTTCATGCAATTGAACAACTTAATAAGAACATAATAAGAATAAATTAATTAGAATTAATAAAAATAAATTTGTAAAATAAGGGCTCAAAGGAGAACTTTTTTTAATGAAATGATTTTTTTTAAAAAAATGAAAAAAGGGAACTTAGAATACTAAGGAACAATTTGGAGACAAAATTGAATGAACAAATATATTAGAAACAGCTTGGAACAGTTCATTAACTAAAAATTACTGGCAAATAAGAAAAGTTTGAGCTAATCACAGAAATGCAAAAGAGAAAGACAAATGGTGAAAGCAACTGGGGAGAAGTGAATGGATATGGAAGGCAGATAAAGATGCTCCAACAGAAGTATAATTGGTGTGGTAGGCAGACTACTGCTGCCTCCGAAAAAAAAAAAGTCCACATTCTCATTCCCCAAAGCCTGTGAATATGTTTGGCCACATGACAAAGGGGGAGTCAGGTCAGTAATTAGCTGATCTTAAAATAAAGACAATGCCCTGGACTATCCAGGTGGACCCAATGTAATAAGTCTCCTTAGAAGTGCAGACAGAGGCAAGAGAGTCCATGTTTGAGCAACGTGCTGGGAGAGAAATTTAACCAGTGTTTGCTGGCTCTCATGGTGGAAGCAGGCAATGTGCCAAGGGGGTGGGGGCCTCTCAGCCTTGCCAAGATGCCGATTTGGACCCAGTGAGACTGGGTTGTGCTCCTGACCTCCAAAACTGCAGGACAATAGATCTGCATTGTTCTAACCTGCTGAAGTTTGGGAATCTGTGATGGCAATGATAGGAAATACAACTGGCATCCCTGAAGTAGCAGCACCAACAAATGAAACACAAAATGCTTTACAAACATAACAAAGCGGGGGGTGGGGCGGGGAGAGGAGGCACGCTGGCTCAGCAGGCAGAGTTCTTGCCTGCCATGCCAAAGACCCGGGTTCAATTCCCATGCCTGCCCATGTTAAAAACAAAACAAAACAAAAACATAACAAAGTAAATTTTCCTGAAATTAAAAATCAACAAATTGAAAGAGCACACCATGTATTAGATATTCAACACAAAACATTGAACTTTGACACAGGGTCTGGTTAAGTTCATGAGCTATGAAGCCAAAAGGACGAATTCTTCAATATAACACAAATTACCCACATGGAGAAAAAGTCAGGCTGGCCTCAGACTTCATGCCAACCAAATTTGACGCCAGGGGGTCGTGGAATAATAGTTATAAAGTGTGGAAGGAAAGAAAATATAACCTAGGAATCTTATACACAGCCAAGATGTTCAAAGATAAAGACAATGGGCAGACACTCTCAAACATGAAAGAGCCCAGGAAATATAGTACTCATGAGCTCTTTCTGAAGAAAAAAAAGAGTAGTGATAATGAAATCTAGCTAATTAAGAGGCACAGCAAAATAAAAGAATTTGCAGAAACAGCTAGGTCAAAGAACTGGTGGTGCGTGCTGAATCCACTTAAATGCTGAATTAATACAGTGAGCATTACAGCTACAATACAGAAGCAAGTACTACAAGCCTGGACAATGTACAAGTTATACCACCGGCTACAAAACTCAGGGAATGGGGGGAGGGGAAGTGGAAGTATGAACAGGCAAATACCCTCACCATGCCATGTGAGAAGCAAGTAATGCTGCTTCACGTGGAAATGTCATTTCTTAAAAAGTATAATGATTGACTTTCTATTTTTCATAATCTCTTTTCTCAACCCTAGAACAATCATTTCGCAAATCAAAACCCCACAAAAGTTCTTTTATACAGTTCCTCAAACCAAAGCGACAACAAAATCTTTTGCATAAAGTCTCTTTTTAGCCTTAATCCTCCCCCTCTATGCAAGGAGAAAAACTTTAGAAGGCATTAACTAGTTATTTTCAGCAGTCCTCAGTTCATCATATAACAAAAAGGAAGTAAAGCCACAGACGCATACCTGAGCCTTTGTTCAAACCTGAAAGCTCTACAAACTTTCCCCTTAGCTCCCTCCTCCCATTTACTCTGCATCACCCAGCGAATACAGAAGTCGAAAAGCTGTAAAGCCGGGTCCCCACACCACAGTTTAAAAGCACCGGCCCTCTGGGGGACTCACACTTCGTGAGCGCTGGATTTCTTTAAGCCTATCGCTGCTGCTCCATTCCCAGGGCCGCCGGCTCCGAGGACGAGACCCCTGCCCCCCGGGAGGTGACACTGGCCAGCTCCCAAGGCTAACTTAGCTTTCTGGGCCTCACACCTCCCAAGGCCCCCCTCTTGGGGCTACCCTCCTCTGCTCTGCATTTCGTGAGCTCTGCAAGCCCAGGAGGGCGGAGAGCACGGGAGACTCCCAGCCACAGGGCTCGGTGTTAGAAATGCTCGTTCTGGGCCCCGAGACTAGAGCTTGGAGGTGACCACCCACGTTTCCTGCAGCAGCCACAGAACCCGCTCCACGGAAGCAGCAGGCTGAGCCTCCACGCTCAGACCCGTGGGCACCGCCCCCACAGCCTTCCTACAGGCAGCACTTTCATCCCCTTTCTTCCCTCCCCACCGCCTACCGCCCACCCCCGCCCTTCTCCCCATCGCCCACCCCGCACCCTTGCGGTGTCTTTTCCCTGACCCGGCTCCTTTCTCTTAAACCTCAAACTTCACCCACTCTCTGCCCCTGCCACGGGCGCTTCCTTCCTCCCGCCCAGGGCCACCTGGGCACCTTGCGCTGCAGGGCGGGGGAGCCCTGTGCACGGGCCTGGACTAATCCTCCTGCGTCCTCTCCCTCCCCTCCCACTCCACACAAGCCCAGGGCCGCTGTCTGGGTCCCGTGCGCTCTGCCCCAGAGGCGCCGTCCGCTCCGGAGCTGCCGACTCGGCTCCTGCCCTTCCCGGACGCTCCTGCCCAGGCCGGGTAGGCTCCTGCCTACCACGCACAAGCCCCGAGCCCTTCCCAAATGCATCGCGCGCACGCGGGTCTCCCTGTGGGGCCCCCCTGGGGTCAGTGCCGCTGCCAACCCTCCTGCAAGTACCCGCGGCGGTGCAGTCGCGCCAGTGCCCGCCTCATGCCTCGGACCCGGCGAGGGAACGAGAGGGGCAGCCAGAGCCGCGCGCGGGCAAAGCTCGATCCCCGACGGGGAAGGACAGGGGCCGGCATCAGCTCCCCGCGCTCCCCGAAAACCCCTCCTCCCCAGCCGGCGCCCTGCTCCCCGCGCCTCCGGGACCTCAACCTCCCGGGCCCGCGCGCTCACCCGCGGGGTGGCCGTACGGACACTCGGTCGCTCCGTCCTGCAGTCTCCCCAGGATCTCGTCCTTGCCCACGTCGCTGTCGCCCACCAGCAGGAACTTGAGCAGGAAGTCATAGGCCCGGACCGGGCTGTCCTGGGCGCTCATCCTGGGGACGGCGCCCGGTCTCCGGGGCACAGAGAGGCGCGGCGCGAGCCCGGCGGCGGCCCAGCGACTGCTGCTGACAGCTCGCAGTCCCAACCCACCCGGCCATTGGTGGGCAGCAGTTGCTAGGGCGACCGCGTGTGGTCATTGGCTGGGCTGCCGCTCCCAGTCGGTCTTGTCTCCGCCTCCTGGCGGAGGCTCCCGTCGAGGGCGGGCTGGAGGCGGTCCCGAGGGCGGGCCCATGGGCGCGGCTCAGTCTCGGGGGCCAGTGGCAGGAAGGGGGTGGGGAAGGGGCAGGAAGGGGGCGGGGAAGAGGCGGGGAGGGGCGGGGCCGGGTGGGTGTGATTTCTCCGGCGTGTGGGGCCCGGGCGCCGGGCGTAGGCGGGGCTCAGGAAGGGCAGGTTCGGTTCCCCGGGGCGCCCGGGCCAGGCTGGTGGCGGCGGGACTGCCCCTCCGGGCCTCGGCCTTGAGCCTGAGGGACTCGGCATGCGCGAGTGCGCGTCGGGCGGTGGCCGCTGCGAGCGCTGAGAAAGAGGCGTCGGGGCGCCGGGTCCCGCCTTCTGCGCTTTGGTTTCCGCGGCCGCCGAATGCAGGCAGCGGGCACTCTGAAGCCCCTACGCGGGCTCCGTCCTCAAACTCGGGGTGAACGGGCGTGGGGGGCGGCGGCCCAGGCCCCGGCTTCTCATCCCTGCACCAGGCACTGGGGACAGCCCACCCCGCATTACGCCTGCTTGTTCGTGGCGGGTGGAGGTGGGGTGGGGCCGGGAGAGGAAGAAGGTACCGCCGCGGTCAGCTGCTTGTTTTCTCTTGCTTTCATTGGCTCGCAGCACGTGTTGCCTCTGGGTTGACAGCTAGTCACTTTGCTTTAGGACACCGATCGTTTATTTTATTGGTTACCTGATTGAAGTACTGGTGAGGCCACTAAAGATAAAGGAAGGTCAGAGGGCGGTTAAGACGGAAGGCGGTCACCACACACACACACACACACACACACACACACGGACAAAAGAAAAAACCTGAGAGGGAGGTGGAAATCTGACACCCCACCCCACCCCCAGTAAAAAAAAAAAAATTCAGGGGCTTTCTCTTCCCTGCTGTAAAGCTCAATTCCACCACCCGAATCAGCTATGAGCCACTTGACAATTACTGACTTAAGGACCACCGGGCTGGGCTCAAGACACCTACTCTCTGGCGGACCCCGGACGTGCATGTCCAACCTCACAGGTGGGTGGACTATCAGGAAGCCGGGCTCAGCCTTCCCAGGGCGGGGACGGAGGGGATGGACCCGGCCACTTCCTAGAGAGGGTGGAAACCGCTGACTACAGCTGTTTTACCTGTAACTGTAGTTGCTGCGTTTATTTCCATTATTTTAGATGATGGTGTAGTTGTTGTAATTTTCGTGTATTTCCATTCCTTTACCTTTAATTGTAGTTGCTATTTTAGATTAGTTCCATTCTTTACATGATATCGTAGTTATCTTATGTTAACTGAGTGATTTATACTTATGATTGCAATTATTATTTTAGCTTATTTCCTGTAGCTGTACTTTACACTGCTCAGTAACAACCCCACCTCCCCTTGTTTGAATCTCATAAAAACCCTGTCCTTCCTTCTTCCTGGTTCTCATGTATCCTTCAGGACTCCACATGGACACACCTCCCTTGCAGGCCTGCCTTGGACCTCTCCCATGTACCACATCTAATTAAGATGACCAGTTCTAGTCTACAGGGAAGATGGCAGCCTAGGGAGATACAGAACACACTCATCCTACAAAAACAGCGAGTGGACAGATAGAAACTGCCTGAATCCATGGTTCTGGGGCTCCAGGGACCAAGGGAGCACTGTACAGCACCCAGGAAAGAGCAGGATGGTGAGACTGCGAAGTTGCAACAAAAATTGAGTAAATCGTTCCCCGGCATTAGCTGGTATCCATCTGCCACCTGGAGGCTTGCCTAAGACATGGACAGAGAAGGGTGGCCTTTCCCCTAGAGGACAGGGGTGGTGTGGGCTGGGGGCACCATGTGATGCCAAATGTGACCTCTGACCAGCAGCTTTAGTACTGCTGAGTCCCGGCCCTGAAACCGGGGTTCTGGCCTGCCCAGGATAGGGATCACCATGGACAGTGTTTCAACACCACCCTGTGAGGGTTGAAAAATACACTCCCTCCTTAGGACCATGGGGAAAGGTTTGTGGAAGAGCACCATCTGCAGGGCAGGGCAGGATAGTGCAGCTTAGGGGAGGCAAAAAAAAAAAAAAAAAAAAAAAAGACTTTTGATGTCTTTCCTGACACTCTCCCAGGGCCTTTTGGAACTGGTCTGCATCCCCTTCGTGGGTCCTCTTTTGATCAAGTTAAACACAGGCAATTCTAAAGACCTGAAATAAGTTGAACTGGATGTCAAAGAGCTTAACACAAAACCAATCAACAATGAAACTCTAGGCAAGAGAGAGAAACTGATGATCAGAGTAAACACATTAAGATAATCAGATGCCTAGTCACCAGCAAAAATTACAACCATACTAAGATATAGGAAAATATGGCCCAGGAGCAAAGGAACAAATTAAAAAGTCAGAGGAGGAACAGAATTTGGAATAACTAATCAAAGATGTTCAAATGAATTTCCTAAATTAATTCAGGGTTGTTTCAGAGTGTGTTGTTGAGCCTCCATATATTTGTGAATTTTCTGGCCCTCTGCCTATTATTGATTTCCAATTTATGACCTGAAAAAGTGTTTTGTATAATTTCAATCTTTTTCAATTTATTGAGACTTGCTTTGTGACCCAATATATGTTCTGCCCTTGAGAATGATCCATGAACACTTGAGAAAAAGGTGTATCCTGCTGTTGTGGGGTGTAATGTTCTATAAACATCTGTTAAGTCTAGCTCATTTATTGTAATTTTCAAATTCTCTGTTTCTTTATTGATCCTCTGTCTAGATGTGCTGTCCATTGATGAAAGTGGGGAATTGAAGTCTCTAACTATTATGATAGATGTGTCTATTACTTTTTTCAGTGTTTGCTTCATGTATTTTGGAGCATTCTGGCTCAGTGCATAAATATTTATGATTGTTATGTCTTCTTGTTGAATTGTTCCTTTTATTAATACATAGTGTCCTTTTTTGTCTCTTTTAATTGTTTTACATTTGAAGCCTAATTTGTTGCATATTAGTGTAGCTACTCCTGCTCTTTTCTGATTGTTATTTGCATGAAATATCTTCTTCCAATCTTTCACTTTCAACCTATGTTTATCCTTGGGTCTAAGATGCGTCTCCTGTAGACAGCATATAGATGGGTCCTGTTTTTTAATCCATTCTGTCAGTCTATGTCTTTTGACTGGGGAATTTAATCCATTAACATTGTGTTATTACTGTATGGGCATTACTTTCTTCTACCATTTTGCCTTTTGGATTTTATATGTCATATCTAATTTTCCTTCTTTTTAGCTTTACTCATAGTCTTCCTTTCTACACTCTTCTCCACACCTCTCTCTCCTGTCTTTTAGTATCTGTCTCTAGTGCTCTCTTAGTATTTCTTGCAGAGCTGGTCTCTTGGTCACAAATTCTCTCGTGATTTTTTTGTGTGAAATGTTTTAATTTCCCCCTCATTTTTGAAGGACAGTTTTGCTGGATATAGAATTCTTGGTTGTCAGTTTTTCTCTTTTAGTAACTTAAATATATCATCCCACTGTCTTCTCGCCTCCATGGTTTCTGCTGAAAATTCTACACATAATCTTATTGGGCTTCCATTGTATGTGATTGTACTAGTTTGCTAGCAATATACCAGAAACGCAATGTCTTTTAAAAGGGGAATTTAATAAATTGCTAGTTTATAGTTCTAAGGCCAAGAAAATGTCCCAATTAAGCAAGTCTATAGAAATGTCCAATCTAAGGCATCCAGGGAAAGATACCTTGGTTCAAGAAGGCCGATGAAGCTCAGGGTTTCTCTCTGTCCTATGAGAAAGCACATAGTGAATACAGTCAGGATTTCTCTCTCAGCTGGAAGAGTATGTGATAAACATGGCATCATCTGCTAGCTTTCTCTCCTGTCTTCCTGTTTCATGACGCTCCCCAGGAGGTGTTTTCCTTCTTCATCTCCAAAGGTTGCTGGCTGGTGGACTCTGCTTCTCGTGGCTATGTTGTTCTTCTCTGCTCTCTCTCAATCTCTCATTCTCCAAAATGTTTCCTCTTTTATAGGACTCCAGTAAAACAATCAAGACCCATCCAAATGGGTGGAGACACATCTCCCCTCATCCAGCTTAGCAACCACTCTTGATTGGGTTACATCTCCAGGGAGATGATCTAATTGCATACAGTATTGAATAGGGATTATTCTGCCTTTACAAAATGTGGTTTTGATTAAAACATGGCTTTCAAACCAGCACAGTGATGGATTGCTTTTCTCTTGCTGCTTTCAAGATTCTCTCTTTCTCTTTGACCTCTGACATTCTGATTAGTAACTGTCTTGGAGTACGTCTAGTTGAATCTGTTCTTTTTGGGGTACACTGCAGTTCTTGGATCTGTAATTTTAAGTATTTCATAAGAGTTGGGAAATTTTCAGTGATAATTTCCTTCATTAGTTTTTCTCCTCCTTTTCCCTTCTCTTCTCCTTCTGGGACACCCACAACACGTATATTCATGTGCTTCATGTTATCATTCAATTCCCTTAGTCCCTGCTCATATTTTTCCATTCTTTTCCCTATATTTTATTTTGCTTGTTGGATTTCAGATGTCCCGTCCACCAGTTCACTAATCCTATGTTCTGCCTCTTGAAATCTACCATTGTAGGTTTCCATTTTTTCATCTCCTCTACAGTGCCTTTCATTCTCATAAGTTCTGTGATTTGTATTTTCAGACTTTCAATTTCTTCTTTTTGTTCATTCCTTGCCTTCTTTATATCCTCCCTTAATTCATTGATTTGATTTTTGATGCGGTTTTCCATGTCTGTTCAAACATTCTGAATTAATTGTTTCAATTCCTGTATCTCATTTGAATTGTTGGTTTGTTCCTTTGACTGGGCCATATCTTCAATTTTCCTAGTATGATTTGTTATTTTTTGCTGGTGTCTAGGCATTTAATTACCTTAATTAGTTTATTGTGGAGATTGTTTTCACTTTTTTTTACCTAGGATTTTCTTGCTGGATAACTTTGTTGTCTATCTGTTCTTTGACATTCATTTCAGCTTATTCTAGACCTCTAGCTTAGGTTTTGTTTAACAGATCAAAATTTTTTACTTCTGGTTTTCTTGTTTCTTGCCCTGCATGTATGGTGCCTTCCCACCCCACCCCCACCTTAGGAGGGTCTACTTAGGTATTATAGATCCCAGCCAGATTTCTCAAACCAAGCTGGTCTCCTCTCAGGAGGAAAGAGTCACCTGCATCAGCTTTCTCTGAGGGTGAGACCCAACAGGTTGAAAGACTTTCCTATGAAGCCACTGGACTCTGCATTTTTCCTATCCTGTCCAGTATGTGGCACTTTTCTGTCTGTGGGTCCCACCAGCATAAGGTGATGCAGTACCTTTAACTTCAGCAGACTCTCCCTGCTGCGGTGTAGTTGAGACAGAGGAGAGGTTGTGGTCTGGCTTTAATTACTTCACTTTTCCAGACCCTAGGGTCTGAATTCCTTGAGGGAGGGAATCCACCTGAGCTGGGCCCCACCCCTCTCCTGGGGAAGGCACAGGCTCCAGACAAACATTCAAACAAGCTTAATTCTGCCTATGCTTAGGGCAGTTGGAACCTGAGAAGCCCTGCAGCTGTATCTAAAGAGTAGTCAAACCATAAAAACACAGCCACAAAAAAGAAAGAAAAATCCTTTTCAGAGCAGGATCCCCATTCCTCTGGTTTGGCAATCAAGAGCTTAAGTTGGTATGTTGCTTTGTGTGTCTTCAGGTCCTATGTGCCCCTCCTTTCTTTCAGGGCCCAGACCTTTTCAAGTATTATATGCTATCAGATTTTTTTTCCCTTTTTTCTTTTCCTTCAGCCCTGCCCCCTCTGTGCCAGGGCAAAAGCCAGCAACCCTCAGCTTTTACTCAAGGTTCAGCTGAGCTGGGGGCCTATTTTTAGTAGTCAGAATTTGTTAATTAATTCCACAATTGGCCTTTGGTTGCGCTCAGTCCCTGCTGCTGGTAAAGTCTCTTTCCTTTCCCCTCTGGGAAGTGGCCTGTTGGGGAGGGGTGCCCGCCGCCGTGGCTTGGGGAACTCATGGTTCTGGGGGGGCTCGCAGCCGGTCCAGCTGGTCTAGATGGGTATACTGTGTATTTGGTCATGGACGTGGCCCCAGCCATTGTTCTGTACTGTTCCTGGCTATTTGCTACCTGCTCTGGAGGACGAACTAAATCCGACACCTTGCTAAGCCACCATCTTGACCCTGGCTCCTCTTGCCATCATCTTTTTTTTTTATTACTAATTTAAACATTTTTTTAAAAAACAAACAAACAAATGCAAACATTCTTAACTTATAATCATTCCATTCTACATACATAATCAGTAATTCACAATATCATCACATAATTGCATATTCATCATCATGATCATTTCTTAGAACATTTGCATCAATTCAGAGAAAGAAATAAAAAGACAACAGAAAAAAATTCATACATACTATACGCCTTACCCCTCCCTTTCATTGATCACTAGCATTTCAATCTACTAAATTTATTTTAACATTTGTTCCCCTTATTATTTATTTTGATTCCATATGGTTTACTCATCTGTTGATAAGGTAGATAAAAGGAGCATCAGACATAAGGGTTTCACAATTACAGTCACATTGTGAAGCCTATATCATTATACAATCATCTTCAAGAAACATGGCTAGTGGAACACAGGTGTACATTTTCAGGCAGTTCCCTCCAGCTGCTCCATTACATCTTGACTAGCAAGGTGATATCTATTTAATGCATAAGAATAACCTCCAGGATAACCTCTTGATTCTGGAATCTCTCAGCCATTGACACTTTATTTTGTCTCATTTCTCTCTTCCCCCTTTTGTTTGAGAAGGTTTTCTCAATCCCTTGATGCTGAGTCTCAGCTCATTCTAAGATTTCTGTCCCACGTTGCCAGGAAGGTTCTCACCCCTGGGAGTCGTGTCCCATGTAGACAGGGGGAGGGCAATGAGTTTACTTGTTGTGTTGGCTGGAGACTGCCACCATCTTTTAACCACATTTCCTCTTTAAAGCATATTACAAAGCTATAATATTCAAAACAGCCTGGTACTGGCATAAAGATAGATACTGACCAATGGAGTTGAATTGAGAGTTCAGAAATAGACCTTCACATCTATGGTCAATTGATTTTTGACAAGGCTGCTTAGTCCATGCAAATGGAACAGAACAGTCTCTTAAATAATGGTGCTGTAAGAATTGGGTATCTACATCCAAAAGAATGAAAGAGGACTCCGATCTTGCACCACATACAAAAATTGATTCATATTGGATCAAATACCTAAGCATAAGAGCCAGGACCATAGAACTCCTAGAAGAAAAATGTAGGGAAACATCTCCAAGATCTTGCCCAAAGCACAAGCAATGAAAGAAAAAATAGATAAATGGGATCTCCTCAAAACTGAATACTTTTGTGCTTCAAAGGTCTTTGTCAAGCAGGTGAAAAGGCAGCCTACTCAATGGGAGAAAATATTTGGAAACCACATATCTGATATGTGTTTAGTATCGAGAATCTATAAAGAAATCCTACAACTCAACAATAAAAAGACAAACAACCCAATTAAAACATAGACAAGAGACTTGAATTGGCATTTTTCCAAAGAGGAAATACAAATTGTCAAGAAGCACATGAAAAGATGTCAAACATCTCTAGATATTAAGGAATGCAAATCAAAATCACAATGAGATATTTTACACTCACTAGAATGGCAACTATTTTTAAAAAAAACCGAGAACTACAAGTTTGGGGAGGATTTGAAGACAAATAACACTCATTCACTGCTGGAGGGAATGGAGAATGGTGCAGCTGCTGTTAAAGAATGTTTATTGGTGGTTTCTCAGAAAGTTAAGTACAGAATTACCTTATGATCCTGCAATCCCACTACTAGGTGTATACTCAGAAGAACTGAAAGCAGGGACGGGAACAGACATTTTCACACTGATGTTCATAGCGCATTAGTCACAGTTACCAAAAGATGAAAACAACCCATGTGTCTATCAGCCAATGAACGGATAAACAAAATGTGGTAAAAAAAAAATACAATGAAATATTATTCAGCTGTTAAGTGAAGTCCTGATGCATGAGACGATATGGATGAACCTTGAGGGCATTATGTTAAATGAAATAAACCAGACACAAAAGGGCAAATATTGTTTGATCTCACTAGTATGAATTAATTATAATAAGTAAACTCATGGAGTTAATATCTAGAATATAGGTTACCAGGAAATGGAATAAGGATAGAGATTACAGAGCTGATGTTTAATTTTTGCAGACTTTTTAATAAGATTGATTGTAAATGTCTGGAAATGGATAATGGTGATGAGAGCACATTATTGTAAGTGCAATTAGCAGCACTGAACCGTATGTGTAATTGTGGTTGAAAGGGGAAGTTTAGGGTATATATGTCACCAGAATTCTGGAAAGCTAGAGAATGAAACAAGGGACTGAATAACACAGTGAGCCCTGTTGTGGTGGATGCAGGTGGTGAATAGTACAAATGTAAGAATGTTCTACCATGAACCAGACAAATGTGCGTCACTATTACAAGGTGTTAATAATAGGGCGACATGTGGGGAAAAATACACCTAATGCAAACCTTGGTCTACAGTTCACAGTAATATTATAATGTTCTCTCATCAGTTGTAACAAAGGTATCACACCAAGGGTGAGTGCCAATAATAGGAAGAATAATGAGGCTTTTCTTTTTGGAGCAATGAGAATGTTCTAAAATTGATTATGGCAGCGAATGCATAATTCTTTGATTATACCAAGGGTCATTGATTGTACCCTTTGGATGGATTGTATGGTGTATGAATAAAACTTTTTTTTTAAACAAGCAAAAAACCAAACAAACAGAAAACGACAGGTTGACACATCTGTGATCTTCAGGTGCAGGACAAGCTATCCCAAGCATGGGGGAAAGGCAAAGTGATCAATGTGTGTATTTTCCAGAAGTCTCCGCAGGGGACGGGGGCGGGGGGGGGGCGGGGAGGTGTCACCTGAGTCCCCTGGGAATGAATTTTGACTTACTATCCACGAGGGACTTTGCATGAGCCTGAAAGATTAGAGGTTAACTTGTAGAAAGTGAAAAAGATTCAATCTGGTTTTTCTACCTGGGAGAGAAAAAAATGGCAAAAATAAGGACGTTAACCAGCTTAGCATTTCACTTGGCCATCACGGGTTGAAAATTCTTCCGCCCAGTGCATAAACCGGGTTTTTTAGATGCTTCTCCAGCCAGCCCTTCTGGCCGCTTCACTAACGGGTCAGGGAGACTTGGATACGCGCTCACCTTCCCCTTCTGTGAGGGAGATGTTTCCACCTATTTGCCAACAGGGATTAAACCCAGGGAAGCGCGAGGTGCAGGGTGCGACCAAAGCGCTTGCTCGAGCCCGGCTGGATCCGGCCGCTCGTGGCCCTGTCCTAGACCCGGGGCGCAGCTCTGCCTTCCTGAAGATGCTCGGGCCCTTCTCACCCCGGAAGCGCGCGGCGAGCGCAGGGCGAAGGGACAGGTCCTGGCCCCAAACGCGGTCGGGCTGTGGCACCGGCTGTGCGCTCTAGCCCGCTGCCTCCCTCTCCAGCTCGCTGGCCGCTGTGAGCAGAAGCTTTGGGGCATCGTTCCTTGTGATCTCCCTAAAGGGTCCCCTCTGTCCCGCGTGGCTCTGAACTCAGAATCTAGAGGCGCAGGTGGGCAAACAAGAGGGCCACGGCTTGGCCCCTGGACAGCGCAGCCTCCAGCCCCTGTGAGGGGCCGGGCGCCCAGTAGGACCACGGGAACAAGCGGTACCCGCGCCCGGAGAAGCTGGGGACGCTCTGCAGACAGGACAGCACGGTGCTCTTCTCGGAGTGCGGGTGGGGCGGGAGTGGGAGGGTCGGGGTGGGGGGAAGAGCTATTTATTGGAAGAGAGCCTGTGCCAACCCCTCACTTCTCCTGTTGTGTTAGGGAAAATAACCCTTCCCAACCCCGGAGACTGAGAAACGATTCCTTTCAGGGCAAATCAGTTTGGTTTAGAACGCTTAAGGCTTCTTTTGTGTGGAGTTTGAGCCTCTGCCTTGGGCTTTTAAACTTCTAGCAACCTAATTGTGCTTCCAGAGGTTTCAATGAGTCATCTCAGTGTTTGCGTTAAAATCTCCACAGGCTGCAAAAAGGGATTTGGGAAAATACATTTCAAGATATGTCAGAGCTAGACAGATTGCTTAAAGAAACTAACCAGACCCTACAATTTGGAAATATTATGCAGGCGGGATATAGTTTTACAAGCAAATTTGCCTTTTTACCATTCCCTACGCTATGGAATATTTTCATGAAAAGTTTAAAAAATAAATCTTGAAGACCTTCCCACTCAATAAAATCCTCCCTGAAAAGACCCACTTTCTCTTACAGATCATCAGTGTTTCCTTCCCTATTGGATCACCCCAAAGCATCGAAAATGCCAAAATGAAACCAGAATCAGGTGATCTGAGGAGAACCCTGATGTGTATTAGGCTGTTTTTATTTTGTCTGCTCCTGGTGATTGTCCGTCGGTCCTGCTGGGGATCGGCCAGGTATGGGCAGAGAGAGGCAGGCAGGTGAGGTGGTGGAATCACCACGCCAGGCTGCACCCTTTCCCTGGGGTCAGGTCCACCTCGTTCCCAAACTTGGGGGGATTCCGCAGGGGCGGCAGATGTGAGAATGTAGGAATATTAGGAGTGCTCCACCCCTGGGGTTCATGCCTGGAGAGATTCTGTGTGGACAGGTGTCTTCTTTCTCTTGGGTAGATACTGAGAAGTGGGATCGATGGGTCACAGGGTAACTGTCAGAACTTGGGACAGTGAGAGCTGCCCAGCCCCCGCCTACCCAGTCCTTGCCCCGCCCACAGCAGCTCCCAGCCCCGCCCCGCCCAATCCATGCCCCGCCCACAGCAGCTTCCAGGCGCCCCTAACCCCCGCCCACGCAGCCTTCGGTTGTGCCGCGAGCAGTGAAAACGCCCCAGCCCCTGGAAGAGGGCGAATGGGGACTCCTCCCCACTGCCCTCCCTGCCTGGGCACCCAGAGGACCGGCTATGGAGCCTGAGGGGGCGTCTCCGCGTGCATAGGCGGGCAGGACACAGACAGGAGACCCCGAGGGTCCATGTTCCCGGGCAGCAGGGGGACCGGCTGCAGGAAGGAGGCGAACCAAGGCGGGGACAGCCATTCTCCGGGTGCGAGCGGAACCCTCCCACCCCCCATCGAGTCGCCCTTGGGTGCTCCGAGCCACCGGCTTTCTCCAGGCGGGGCGGCCTCGTAGCATTCCACTGCAGCTTGCAAGGCAGGAGGCCCCAGGCGAGGTGGTCTCAGCCCCGGACAGAGATCCACTGGCTGTGGGGGGCGGTGAGGGGACTGCCTGCACCACAGAAGGGGCTCCGGCCTGGGAAGGCGGCGGGGGTGCTGCGGGTGCTGGCCTGACAGCGTCCTGAGCTGCAGCCTCACCTGACCTCACCTGGCAGAGAGCTGCCTGGGCGGGCCCACATGCCGCGTGGAGCAGCAGGGCGACCTGGGGCAGGAACCCCCTCTGGGCTGCGGCTTCTCCTACACGGGAGGATCCAGTGGGAAATTCAGGAGTCCCGCTTGGGAGGGAAGGGGCTGGTATGCTCAATTATGTCATTGATTGGCACCATCACCTCAGGAGCCTCGATTTCACACCACTTTTCCTGCCAGCTCAGCTCTGCACGTGGGACTCCTTGTCCCATGACCTTATTTGGTATTTGGCTATTGCAGTGACTTCACCAGCGTCACAGGCCATCAGGGAACTCTGGGCCACCGCCCAGCTCAGGGAGAGAAGGCCTGCGGCCAGTCTCCACTGTGGTGCCAGGGGCAGGGAGGCGGGGGTCCCGGAGCAATAAGGGGGTAAGGGGGCCAGTAAAGGGGGTCCGGGGAGCAGGGAGGGGTGCCGGGGGAGTGGGGTCACCCTGGCAGAAGAAGGAGCTGGGGACCAAATGAGGGCGTTTCCACACCAACACTTTGACCCAAGTTACCTCCAGGCGGTCGGGTTGCAAAGACTTTAGAATTGAGGCAGACCTCAGGTCTCTAGTTTACTGATTGCCGGAATGCAATATACCAGAAACGGAATGGCTGTTAAAAAGGGGAATTTAATAAGTTGCTACTTTACAGTTCTAAGGCTGAGAAAATGTCCTAATTAAAACAACTCTATAGAAATGTCCAATTTAAGACATCCGGGAAAAGATACCTTGGTTCAAGAAAGCGGATGACGTTGAACGTTTCTCTCTCAGCTGGAAGGGCACAGGGCGAAGTGGTGGCGTCTGCTGGCTTTCTCGGGGCTCTATCAAAAGGGACTCTCAACAAAATGTTTCCTTTTTTAAAGGATTCCAGTAAGCAATTCCACCTTCAATGGTTGGAGTCACACCTCCATGGAAATCATCAAAAGTTACCACCCCCGATTGGGTGGGCCACATCCCCATGGGAATAATCAAAATGCTCCCACCCAGCAATATTGAATGAAGATTAAAGGACATGGCTTTTCTGGGGTCCACCACAGATTCAAACCAGCACGAACAGTGACCACCGCTTCATGGATTAACCGAAGCACGTGCAATGATCACACATCCAACTCGCACCTCCTGCCCAGTACCACATCCTTGGTGGAGAAGCCCCTTCCCTCCCCGACCTTGCCCGGCCAGGGTCCCTGGAGCCTCCGGCCCGCCGCAAGGACGTGGAGGACATGGGCGGGTGGGTGCTTCAGCTAGGACCATTGTCCTGACTTCAGAAACACCATTAGCTCTCTCTGCTTTGTTATTTCACCACTAACGCCTGAACCCCTAAAGAGCAGAGTTTTGTTTTGCCAAACTTATAACTTCGTAAAGGTGGAGTCGCGCTGAGCGTGTTCCTAGTTTTTCCTGCGTGGGTAAGTGGAGCCATTGGATATAAGCGCGGCTTGTACACAGCAGTGCTAGAGTGTATCCCACTCATGAACCCAGCAAATGGATTCGTCCATTCCCCAGCTGACTAATATTTAGGTTACGGATTCGTTTTCCATTGCCGTGCACGCACTCAATGGCTCAAAGCGATATTCAGATATTACCTTAGCTTATTTCCGGGGGTGGGGGGTGCGGCCCGGCTGAGTCTCACGGGCCGCGCTCCCACCTCGAGGCCGGATGGGAGGGACCGCCTCTGAGGTCACCCAGCTTGTCGGTGGGATTCAAGTCCGTGGGTGCAGGACACGCCCGGCTGGATGGCACATGTGGGCCCTTACAGGCGCTCCATCAACTCCAGCGAGAAATCCTCTCACTCCAGCTACTAAATCCGGGTATGATACATTGTAACATCATCACAAGGGTGACAGCCTGCCACCCTGGCCACATTCCATTGGTGAGAAGCAAGTCCAGGCCCCACACTCAAACCAAAGCGCTCTAGGAGGGCGCAACTCACCTGCTGGCCTTCCTGGATCCCGACAGGCTTTTCACCGTATGGGACTACTACAGATAATGCCGCTGCAAACAGCATAGTAGATATCTTGTACATATAAGTAAGAATTTATTTTGCACTTATTCCTAGGGGAGGAGTCTCTAGGTCACAGCATATGAACATTTTCAGCTTCAATAGATCTTGCCAAAAAAAGTTCCCTTAAATGTTGAGGGGTTTTTTGTTTGTTTGATTGATTTTTTTTTTTTTTTTTTTTGCATGGGCAGGCACAAGGAAACGAACCTGGGTCTCAGGCATTAAAGTGATTTTTGAATTTACACTTTAATAGCAGTGTATGAGTATTCTAGTTGCTTTGTGTTCTTACCAATACTTGCTATTGTCACTTTTTTAAGTTTCAGCCATTTCTTGGATGTGCATTAGGATCTGATCTAATTTTAATTTTCCTTTCTCTGATGACCAATAATGCAAACATCTTTTGGATTTTCCATGGTGTGAAGTGACTATTAAATGAATGCCTGTTTTTTTTTTCTATTGCAGTGTCAGTCTCTATCTTTATTTGTAGTTCTTTAAATATTAAATATTAGGGATTATAAAAATAAGGACGTGCCGGTTTGAAACTATTGTGTACCCCGGAAAAGACATGTTATTTAAGCTTCATTAGATATTGTTGGGTGGATTTTTTAATTAAATTATTTCCATGGAGATGTGAGCTACCCAATTGTGGGTGGGACCTTTTGATTAGGTGGTTTTCATGGAGATGTCTCTACCCATTCAAGGTGGGGTTGCTTACTACGTTCTTTAAGAGGGAACCATTTTGGAAGAGCCAGCAGAGTCAAAACGGGACCCAGACCTTTGGCGATTCAGAAAGAAAATGCCCCCGGAAAATTTGAGTGAAACCAGAAGCCAAAAGACCAGCAGACTCCAGCCACATGCCTTCCCAGTTGACAGAAGTGTTCTGGACCCATCAACATTTCTTGAGTTGAGGTATCTCTCCCTGGATGCCTTAGTTGGGACATTTTTATGGCATTAGGACTGACAACTTGCAACTTAATAAATGCCCTTTCTAAAAGCTGTTCCATTTCTGGTATATTTCATTCCGGCAGCTTTAGCAAACCAAAGCATAGGGGTTTTAACGTTATGTGAGTTATAAGTACTGAAAATATGTTTTCCTACGCTGGTTTGCCCTTTAATTCTCTTTAGGATATCTTTGGCACAAAGACATTCTTACTGTTGAGAGTTTCTTTCTTATCATGACACAGTTGTGTATTCATCACCATGACCATTTTTTTGGACATTTGCATCTCTCCAGCAAAAGAAAGAAAAAGGAAAAAACTCATACATACCATACCCCTTGCACCTCCCTCTCATCGACCACTAGTACTTCAGTCTACTCAATTTATTTTAACTTTGTTCCCCCTATTATTTGTTTATTTATTATTCATATTTTTTACTCATCTGTCCATACCATAGATAAAAGGAGCATCAGACACAAGATTTTCACAATCACACAGTCACATTGTGAAAGCTATATTATTATACAATCATCTTCAAGAAACATGGCTACTGGAACACAGCTCTACAGTTTCAGGCACTTCCCTCTAGTCACTCTAATTTCCCATAGACTAAAAAGGGGTATCTATATAATGCGTAAGAATAAACTTCAGGTAACCTCTTGACTCTGTTTGAAATCTCTCAGCCTTTGACACTTTATTTTGTCTCATTTCTTTCTTCCCCCTTTTTGTCGAGTCCCAGCTCATCCTAGGATTCCTGTCCCACATTGCCAGGGAGGTTTACACCCCTGGAAGTCATGTCCCACGTAACGGGGGGAGGGCAGTGAGTTTGCTTGCCGTGTTAGCTTAGAGAGAGAGGCAACATCTGAGCAACAAAAGAGGTTCTCTGGGAGTGACTCTTAGGCCTAATTTTAAGTAGGCTTAGCCTATCCTTCGCAGGGATAAGTTTCATAGGGACAAACCCCAAGATTGAGGGTTCGGCCTATTGATTTAGTTGTCCCCACTGCTTGCAAGAATATCAGAAATTCTCCAAAGTAGAAGTCGAATTTCCCCCCTTTCTCCCCATTCCCTCAAGGGGACTTTACAAATACTTCTTTATTCACCATTCAAATCCCTCTGGGATTTATCAGGCATCACACTCACCTGGACTAACCGACAAAATCTCATGCCCTATTCAAGGTTCCATGTACTTATGGTATTCTTTTAAACTGCCCATGTAAGTTAAATCAGAATATGTACTAGTCAAAATATAAATTGTACACCAAATAAACATTTCTTGCTTTAGTCTCACACAGAAGTTGAAGTTTTAAAATTTGATTTACCATCTATTTTGAACACCCTGCAATACTGGCATTCCTTTGTTCTTCCTCATGCAAAAACATTTTTAATTTGTACATTTAGTCACTATCATTGTACACTCTAGGTATTCCTAGATTATACCATCTCAGTCTTTATTGTCTATCTTTCCTTCTGGTTTCATATGTGCTCCCAGCCCTTCTTCCTCTATCATTCTCACATTCAGCTTCATTCAGTGTACTAACATTATTGTGCTACCATCAGGTAGTATTGTGCTATCCACTTCTGAATTTTTACAATCAGTGCTGTTGCAAAGTCTGTATCCTTTCAGCACCAATTACCCAATCTCTACCCTATTTCTATCTCCTAAACAACCTGTGTTCTTAACTGAAATTCTCCAAGTTCACTCATTAATGTCAGTTCATATCAGTGAGACCATATGGTATTTGCCCTTTTGTTTCTGGCTAATTTCACTCAGCAAAACATCCTTAAGGTCCATCCACATAGTTACATGCTTCACGAGCTTGTTAGCCACTCATCTGTTGATGAATATTTGGGCTGTTTCCATCTTTTGGCAATTGTAAATAATGCTGCTATAAACATTGGTGTGCAAATGTCCGTTTGTGTCTTTGCCCTCATGTCCTCTGAGTAGATATCCAGCAATGGTATTGCTGGATCATATGGCAATTCTATACTTAGCTTCCTGAGGAACTGCCAAACTGCCTTCCACAGGGGTTGTACCATTTTACATTCCCACCAACAGTGGATAAGGGTCCACACCCTCTCCTCCTCTCCAGCACTTACAGTTTACTGTTGTGTTTTTTTTCTTTGATAATGGCCATTCTTTGGGTGTCAGATGATATCTCATTGTATTTTTGCTTTACATTTCCCTAATAGCCAGGGAAGTTGAGCATCTTTTCATGTATCTTTTAACCATTTGTATTTCCTCTTCTGAGAAGTGTCTGTTCATGTCTTTTGCCCATTTTGTAATTGGATTGCTGGTCTTTTTGCTGTTGAGTTGAACTATCTCTTTATATATTCTGGATACTAGACCCTTACCTGATATGTGATCTCCAAATATTGTCTCCCATTGCGTAGGCTGCTTTTTAACTTTCTTAACAAAGTTCTTCAATGCACAAAAGTGTTTAATTTTGAGGCGTTCCCATTTATCTATTTCTTTTATCAGTGCTTGTGCTTTGGGTGTAAGATCTAGGAAACTGCCTCCTATTACAAATTTTGTAAGATATTTCCCTACATTTTCTTTTAAAAGTTTTATGGTCTTAGATCTAATGTTAGGTCTTTGATCCATTTTGAGTTAATTTTGTATAAGGTGTGAGATATGGATCCTCTTTCATTCTTTTGCATATGAATATCCAGTTCTCCAAGCACCATTTATTGAAGAAATTGCTCTATCCTAGGTGAGTTGGCTTGACTGCCTTATCAAAGATCAGTTGTCCACTTCCTGGCAATGTGGGACAGAAATCCTGGAATGAGTGGCGTCTCAGCATGAAGAGATTGAGAAAAACCCTAGAATGAGCTGAGACTTAGCATCAAGGGATTGAGGAAAGCTTCTCGAACAAAAGGGGGAAGAGTGAAAGGAGGCAAAGTGTCAAATGGCTGAGAGATTCCAAACAGAGTTGAGAGGCTATTGTGGAGGTTATTCTTATGCATTAAGTAGATATCACCTTGTTATTCAAGATGTAATGGAGTGGCTGGAGGGAACTGCCTGAAAATGTATAGCTGTGTTCCAGTAGCCATGTTTCTTGATGATGATCCTTTTATCTACCTTGTCAATAGATGAGTAGAACATACGGAATAAAATTAAATAATAAGGGGAGCAAATGTTAAAATAAATTTAGTTTGAAATGCTAGTGATCAATGAAAGGGAGGGGTAAGGGGTATGGTATGTATAATTTTTTTTCTGTTTTCATTTTATTTCTTTTTATGTTATCTTTTATTTCTTTTTCTGAAATGATGCAAATGTTCTAAGAAATTATCATGATGATGAATATGCAACTATGTGATGATATTGTGAATTACTGATTATATATGTAGAGTGGAATGATTATATATTAAGAATGTTTGTGTTTCTTTGTTGTCATATTTTTAAATTTAAAATTAATTAAAAAATTTAAAAAAAAGATCAGTTGTTCATAGATGAGAGGGTCTATATCTGAACCCTCTATTCTATTCCATTAGTCAGTATATCTATCTTAATGCCAGTACCATGCTGTTTTTATCACTGTAACTTCATAATACACCTTAAAGTCAGGTAGTGTGCGACTTCCGACTTCAATTTTCTTTCTCAAGATATTTTTAGCTATTTGGGGTACCCTATTCTTCCGAATAAATTTGTTTATTGGTTTTTCTATTTCTGCAAAGTAAGTTTTAATTGGTATTGCATTGAATCTGTAAATCAGTTTAGGTAGAATTGACATCTGAACCATATTTAGTCTTCCAATCCATGAACATGGTATGCCCTTCCATTTATTTAGGTCTTCTGTGATTTCTTTTAGCAATTTCTTTTAGTTTTCTTTGTATAGGTATTTTGTATCCTTAGTTAAATTTATTTCTAAATATTTTATTATTTTGGTTGCAATTGTAAATGAAATGTTTTTCTTGATTACCTCCTGAGATTGCTCATTACTAGTGTTTAGAAACACTACAGATTTTTGAATGTTGATCTTGTACCCTGCCACTTTGCTGTATTCCATTTATTAGCTCTAGTAGTTTTGCTGTGGACTTTTGCGGGTTTTCGACATATAGTATCATATCATCTGCAAACATTGAGAGTTCTAATTCTTCCCTTCGAATTTTGATGACTTGTATTTCTTTTTCTTGTCTACTTGCTCTGGTTAGAACTTCCAACACAAGGTTGAATAACACTGGTGACAGTGAACATCGTTGTCTTGTTCCTGATCCTAGGGAGAAGGTTTTCAGTCTTTCCTCATTGAGGATAATGTTGGCTGTGGGTTTTAAATATATCCCTTTTATCATGTTAAGGAAGTTCCCTTCTATTCCTATCCTTTGAAGTGTTTTCATCAAGAAAGGATGCGGAATTTTGTCAAATGCCTTTTCTGCATCAATCAAGATGATCATGTGGTTTTTCTGCTTTGATTTATTGATATGGTGTATTACATAAATTGATTTTCTTATGTTGAACCATCCTTGCATACCTGGGATAAATCACACTCGGCCATGATGCATAATTCCTTTAATATGTTGCTGGATTCAATTTGCAAGAATTTTGTTGAGGATTTTTGCATCTATATTCATTAGAAAGATTGGTCTGTAATTTTCTTTTCTTGTAGTATCTTTATCTGGTTTTGGTATGAGGGTGATGGCTTCATAGAATGAGTTAGGTAGCCTTCCCTTCTCTTCAATTTTTTTGAAGAGTTTGGGCAGGAATGGAACTAATTCTTTCTTGAATGCATGGTAGAATTTACATGTGAAGCCATCTGGTCCTGGACTTTTCTTTTTTTGCGAGCTTCTTGATGACTGATTCAATTGTTTCACTTGTAATTGGGTATTTGAGGTCATCTATTTCTTCTCAAGTCAATGTTGGTTGTCCATACCTTTCTAGGAATTTATCCATTTCATCTATGTTGTCTAGCTTATTAGCATAAAGTTGCTCATAGTATCCTCTCTTTACCTCATTTATGTCTGTGGGGTCAGTGGTTATGTCTCCTCTTCCATTTCTGATTTTATTTATTTGTATCCTTTCTCTTTTTCTTTGTATCAACCTTGCTAAGGGTCCATCTATTTTATTGATTTTCTCAAAGAACCAACTTCTGGTTTTGTCGATTTTCTAAATTGTTTTCAATTTCATTTATTTCTGCTATAATCTTCTTGTTTTTTTTCCTTTTGCTTGCTCAGGGGTTAGTTTGCTGTTCTTTCTCTAGTTCTTCCAAATGAACAGTTAATTCCTCAATTTTTGCTCTTTCTTCTTTTTTGATATAGGTATTTAAGGCAATATATTTCCCTCTTAACACTGCCTTTGCTGCAACCATAAATTTTGAAATGTTGTGTTTTCATTTCCATTTACCTTGAGATATTTACTGATTTCACTTGTAATTTCTTCCTTGACCCCTTGTTGTTCAAGAGTGTGTTGTTGAGCCGCCATATATTTGTGAGTTTCCTGGTGCTTCGCCTGTTATTGATTTCCAACATCATCCCTTTATGATCTGAGAAAGTGTTTTGTATGATTTCAATATTTTTAAATTTATTGAGACTAGCTTTGTGACCCAGCATATGGTCTATACTTGAGAATGATCCATGAGCACTTGGAAAAAGGTGTATCCTGCTGTTGTGGGGTGTAATGGTCTATAAATGTCTGTTAAGTCTAGCTCATTCATTGTATTATTCAAATTCTCTGTTTCTTTATTGATCCTCTGTCTATATGTTCTATCCATTGATGAGAGCTGGGAATTGAAGACCCCAACTATTATGATAGAGGTATCTATTTCTCTTCTAGGTGTTTTCAGTGTTTGCCTCATGTCTTTTGGAGCACTCTGGCTCAGAACATAAAAATTTATGATTATTATATCTTCTTGTTGAATTGTTCCTTTTTTAAATATATAGTGTCGTTCTTTGTCTCTTTTCATTGTTTTACATTTGAAGTCTAATTTGTTAGATATTAGTATAGCTACCCTGCTCTTCTCTGATTGTTGTTTGCATGAAGTATCTTTTCCCAACCTTTCACTTTCAACCTATGTTTGTCCTTGGGTCTAAAATGCTTCTCCTATAGATAGCATATAGATGGGTCCTGTTTTTTAATCCATTCTGCCAGTCTACGTCTTTTGAGTGGGGAGTTTAATCCATTAACATTTAGTATTATTACTGTAAGGGCAGTACTTTCTTCTACCATTTTGTCTTTTGGATTGTATACGTCGTATCTAATTTTTTTCTCTTTCTACCTTTACTGATAATCTTCATTTCTACACTCTTTTCCACACCTCTCTCTCCTGTGTTTTCCTATCTGCCTCCAGTGTTCCCTTGCAGAGCCAGTCTCTCTGTCACAAGTTCTTTCAGTGATTTTTTTTGTCTGAAAGTGTTTTAATTTCCCCCTCATTTTTGAAGGACAGTTGTGCTGGATATAGAATTCTTGGTTGGCTGCTTTTCTCTTTTAGGATCTTAAATATATCATACATATATGAGAAATCTACACATAGTCTTATTGGGCTTCCTTTTATGTGATGGATTGCTTTTCTCTTTCTGTTTTCAAAATTCTCTCTTTCTCAGATTTGACATCTGACAGTCTGATTAGTAAGTGTCTTGGAGTGTGTCTATTTGGATCTATTCTGTTTGGGGTATGCTACACTTCTTGGATCTGTAATTTTATGTCTTACATAAGAGATGGGAAATTTACAGTGATAATTTCCCAATTACTCTTTCTCCTCCTTTTCCCTTCTCTTTGCCTTCATGGACACTCACAACATGTATATTCATGCACTTCATGTTGTCATTCAATTCCCTGAGTTCCTGCTCATATTTTCCATTCTTTTCCCTATATTTTCTTTTGTGGGCTGCATTTCAGATTTCCAGTCCTCTAGTTCACTAATCCTTTCCTCTGCCTCTTCTAATCTAATGCTGTAGGTTTCCATTTTTAAAAATCTCTTCTACTGTGCCTTTCATTCCCATAAGTTCTGTGATTTTTTTTCAGGCCTTTGATTTCTTCTTTTTGCTCACCCATTGTCTTCTTTATATCCTCCCTTAAGTCGTTGATTTGATTTTTAAAAACTTTTTATTGATAACACAATGTACAAGCACATATTCTTTTTTTTGTTCCCCCATTATTTATTTATTTTTAATCCATATGCTTTACTCATTTGTCCATATCATAGATAAAAGGTTCAGACACAAGGTTTTCACAATCACGCAGTCACATTGTGAAAGCTGTATCATCAAACAATCATCTTCAAGAAATATGGCTACTGGAACACAGCTCTACAGTTTCAGGCACTTCCCTCTAGTCTCTCTAATACACGTTAATCTAAAAAGGGGATATCTATACAATGCATAAGAATAACCTCCAGGATAACCTCTTGACTCTGTTTGAAATCTCTCAGCCACTGGCACTTGATTTTGTCTCATTTCTCTCCTCCCCCTTTTGGTCTAGAAGATTTTCTCATTTCCTTCATGCTGAGTCCCAGCTCATTCTAGGATTTCTGTCCCAGTTGCCAGGGAAGTTTACACCCCTGGGAGTCATGCTGCACATAGAGAGTTTGCTTGCCATGCTGGCTGAGAGAGATTTAGGCCACATCTGAGAAACAAAAGAGGGTCTTTGGGGATGACTCTTAGGCCTAACTTTAAGTAGGTTTAGTCTATCCTTTGTGGGGATAAGTTTCATGGGAACATACCCCAGGATTGAGGGCTCGGACTATTGATTTGGTTGTTCCCACTACTTGTGAGAATATTAGGAGCTCTTCAAATGAAGAAGTTGAATTTTCCCCTTTTCTTGCCTTTTCCCAAGGGGACTCTGCAAATACTTTTTTATTCACTGTTCAGATCATACTGAGATTTACTGGGACATCCCTCTAGACAAACCTACAAAATCTAATGCCCTATTCAAGGTTCCAAGCATATACATTTTTAACATACAAACATTCCATACATGGTATACCATCAATGGCTCACAATGTCATCACATAGTTGTATATTCATCACCATGATCATTTTTTAGAACACTTGCATCATTCCAGAAAAAGAAATAAAAAGAAAAAAAAGAAAAACTCATACATACCATACTCCTTACCCACATCTCATTGACCACTAGTATTTCCATCTACCCAATATATATATATATATATATATATATATATATATATATATTAATTTTAACATTTGTTCCCCCTATTATTTATTTATTTTTAATCCATATGTTTTACTCATCTGTCCATACTGTAGATAAAAGGAGCATCAGACACAAGGTTTTCACAATCACACAGTCACATTGAGAAAGCTATATTATTATGCAATCATCTTCAAGAAACATGGCTACTGAAACATCGCTCTACAGTTTCAGGCACTTCCCTCTAGCCTCTCCAATACACCTTAAACTAAAAAGGGGATATCTATATAATGCATAAGAATAACCTCTAGGATAACCTCTTGACTCTGTTTGAAATTTCTAAGCCAATGACCCTTTATTTTGTCTCATTTCTCTCTTCCCTCTTTCAGTCGAGAAGGTTTTCTCAATCCCTGATGCTGAGTCCCAGCTCATTCTAGGGTTTCTGACCCATGTTGCCAGGGAGGTTTACACCCCTGGGAGTCATGTCTCACATTGAGAGGGGGAGGGTGGTGAGTTTGCTTGCCATGTTGGCTGAGGGAGTGTCATGGTCAGGTTCATGTGTCAACTTGGCCAGGTGGTGGTACCTGTTAGTCTGGTTGGGCAAGTGCTGGCCTGTCTGTTGCTGTGAGGATATTTCATAGAATTAAATCATGATCATGTCGGCTGCATCCACAGCTGATTCCATTTGTACTCAGCCAAGGGGAGTGTCTGCTGCAATGAGTGATGCTTAATCTAATCACGGGAAGCCTTTTAAGGAGGATGCAGAAGAGACAGGCTCTCTTCCTGCTTTGGCTGGTGAGCCTCTCCTGTGGAGTTTGTCCAGACCCTCTGTATTAGTTAGGGTTCTCTAGAGAAACAGAATCAACAGGGAACACTCGCAAATACAAAATTTATAAAATTGTCTCACGTGACCATGGAAATGCAGAGTCCAAAATCCGCAGGGCAGGCTGTTAAGCTGACGATTCCAACGGAGGGTCTGGACGAACTCCACAGGAGAGGCTCACCAGCCGAAGCAGGAAGAAGAGTCTGTCTCTTCTGAATCCTCCTTAAAAGGCTTCCCGTGATTAGATTAAGCATCACTCATTGCAGCAGACACTCCCCTTTGGCTGATTACAAATGGAATCAGCTGTGGATGCAGCTGACGTGATCATGATCTAATTCTAGGAAATGTCCTCATTGCAACAGACAGGCCAGCACTTGCCCAACCAGACAAACAGGTACCACAACTTGGTCAAGTTGACACATGAACCTGACCATGACACCCTCCATTGGAGTCATCAGCTTCACAGCCTGCCCTTCATATTGTGGACTCTACATTCCCGCAGTTATGTGAAATACTTTTATAAATTTTATATTTACAAATATTTCCTGTTGATTCTGCTTCTCTAGAGAGCTCTAACTAATACAGGGAGAGATAGGACACATCTGAGCAACAAAAGAGGTTCTCTAGGAGTGACTCTTAGGCCTAATTGTAAGTAGGCTTAGTCTATCCTTTGTGGGGATAAGTTTCATATGAACAAACCCGAGGATTGAGGGCTTGACCTATTGATTTGGTTGTCCCCACTGCTTGCGAGTGATTTGATTTTTGATGAGATTTTCCATGTCTGTGTGAACATCCTGAATTAGATGTTTCAACCCCTTATCTCATTTGAATTTTTGGTTTGCTCCTTTGACTGGGTCAGTGTTGAGGATTTTAATGCAATTTATGGTTAAAGCTTTCATGTCTGTTTGAGACATCCTTCCATATCTGCTTTAGATTTCCAGCTTCTAAAACAAGTTGCATGCAATGGGTAATATTTATTGGCTTACGGTTTCAGAGACTCAAAGGCTTCCTTCCTCCTGGGGTCAGTACCTTTTGGCTGACTGGCAATGTTTGGGGTTCCCTGGCTTTTCCATCACATGGCGCTGCCCCTGGCAGTGTCTTCTTTCTCCTCCAGGATCCATTGACTTCCCTTTTTTTTGCTTCTCCTTCCTCATCCAGTCGAGGTTGCTCGCTAGGACTTAGGCTCCATTGGGTTAATGTCCACCTTCATTCGGTTTGGGCCCCTTAACTAATGGCAACTTCAAAGGTTCTACGCACAAATCAGTTCATACCCATAAGATCAGGGGTTGGGACTGGAACACACCTTTTGCCGGGGCAGGGGGTAGGATTCAATCCCCAACAATTTCCTTTTCTTAGTTCTTTTCTCCTAAAACAGTTATAGTTTTGCCTTTCATTTTTAGACAGGGCTATGCATTACTGTTATTCAGGTTATGCACTGCCCAATTTGAGGGGTGCCAATTACTGTGTTTGAGTCTATGTGTGTGGGGGCATACACACTTCAATTTGTTTTCCCTCCTAGTGTATTGAAACTTTCTTCATTACGGAGTGACCTCCTTTTTCTCTAGCAATGCATTTTGGCAGCCTGTCATATTGTGTAACTCCAGGGAGTTTACATAATAGTCCGTGTGGCTGACACGCTTTGAGTGTGTGACATGGAGGAGTGCTTGCCTTAAAATCTACTTGCTTGGTAAAAATATAGCTAGACTGTTTATAGCTTTCTTTTGGCTAGTTTTGAATGGCTCTTCTTTCTCATCTTTGGGCTTTATTCATGTCTGTTATAGTCAGCTGTGCTTTACTTTTTTTGAGTCTCATTTTCTTCGTCTTTTTATTGGTCCATTTTGTTCATTTACATTTATTGGAATTACTGATATATTTGGCTTTAAATCTGCCTCTTACTCTGCGTGTTCTATCTGTCTCACCTGTTCCAGATTTTTTCCTCTTTCCTTTCTTGCCTTCCTTGGGATTAATTAATTTTTCTTTCTGCTAGTACAAAGGTTATAAACTCTCTATTTTTTGCTGCTTACCACAGAAATCATAACATGTATATTTAATTTATCAAAGAGTAAAAATAATCATTACCATCATCCTTCTCTGAACAGTGCAGCTTTATAGCTATTTACCCCCTTAAATTTAGACATAAAAAATGACTTTTATGTTTTATTTTAATTCCATTTATTTTTTCAATCCAACAAGACTTACTATTGTTTTGTACAATCAAATTTTGTTTAGATTTTCTCATATATATATATACCACTGTGCCAGTTTGAAAGGATTTATGTACCCGAGAAAAGCCATGTTTTAATCCTGATCCGATCTTGTGGAGGCAGCTTCAAAACTTGAATAGATTATCTCCATGGAGATGTGACTCACCCAATTGTCGGTATGAACTTTTGAAG
>PVIY010025520.1:0-36598 GCA_004026745.1 Myrmecophaga tridactyla | reverse complement strand
GGAACATTCATTCTTAAACTTGATATCTTACAACTTAAATAGTATAACATGAACAAAACAGCATTATAGTCCTCGCTTCTGTAACTGATCACGTGGTCGAAGTTCATATTTATCACTTCCTTCTTCCACTACCCATTCCATGTTCCCTTTACCCTCAGCAAGCACTTCAGCTGGCCGTGGTTCTTTGCCTGGTGGGGTGTATATATATCTATGTATACAGCTATATATAATATAAATTATAAAACATGCAAAAGATGATATAAAGTGTAAATTTTAATATTTCTTCCAACATGATATAATGGACTATTTTCTATTCTTGACTGAAATGCACCATGTTTGGCAATCTGTTTGTCATTTTCCTCTTGGACCAAAACTATACTATTTCCTTGGGACCCCAGCAGTTAGCTATGGCTGGAAATGATATGTCCCACTTCCAAGCATGGCCCATAAAAATCTCTTGGTTCCAGGTGTTCCCCAGCCAGATGAAGGAATTTCCTCAAAGACTCAGGGTAGAGGAGGTTGCTTTCACAATATGGAAAGAGTCTAGGACCTTGAAAGACTACGTAGAGCAGAACCCTCACCCCACCACCTCACCCCACTGTTGACAAGACTTTGTATGAGTTAGAAATAACATTCCGTTTTGTTACAGAAGCTAGTGTTAACCTAACCAATACACCTGTTTAAATATTAACAGAATTAAAGAAGCTCCTAGTAAAAGTAAATACATCTAAAAACACTTCTTACTAAAGAAGTTTCATGTTTTTCTTTAAGTATGCGCTAAAAAAGCTGTATATTGCTCTAGGTCATTAAAATTTGATTTCCCATGTTCTGATATTCAAAGATTGAATACAACTGAATATTTTAGTTTTATATTTCAGGTTTACTTATTCAAAGTGTTCAATTACAACAATAATGTGTTACTTAGAAATAAAGCAATTATTACAAAACAAGTATAAGGGATGACAAGGGGTTTAAAAATACTTAAAGTATTAATGGGAACATCTGGAACTTTTATTTAAAGATTGTTTTTATAGTTTACTAATTTGTTGGGTCAGATGCTAGCTATATTTTAAGTAACAATGCTCTTGGTTTAGCTTCAGAAAATAGTGAGCTATAAAAATTCTGATAGATTCACTTGGTGCAAATCAAAGCAGTGAAGACAATAGGTAAATTAATCAGCTTACCATTTAAAGGAAGGGAGCTGATAAATGTTTAGTAATTTTTCTATTCTTACTATTTTTACTATTCTTTACTATCAAATAGAGGTAAGTGTAGGACCTCTGAGTATCAACTTTCTAGCCATTCATCATTTATTTCTACTGATTAAACTCATGAATTTGAACATTGCTCTCTTATAGACTAAAAATGAAATCTGGATGGGTAGCCAGCATTTTAAATATAGATTTCTCATATACAACTAATACTTTGTTTCACTGGAGAACAGATTATTTGTAGTACTTAATGCAAAATTTACAACAAGTCTTCTAAAATTAAGGTAACCCTTTCCCCAGAATTATATAATATTTCCTGTATATGAATTCAACATTCAAATATTTTCTTTTGATAGCAAGAGCGGCATAGAGGACAAGTATATATTTCTCCCAAGGAAAACTCCTCTAACGCAAGAAGACAATTGTAATGAAACATATGTGAACAAGACAAGAGAACAATCTCACGGGAATCCTGATTATTACTTCTTCTTGAAGATGCACACTGAAAATTACTGTTAAATGAGAGTGGTGTAAGGCATATCGAACATTCAGAGATCTCCTGATGAAGCGCCTGTAACACAAGAGAAGAAATGAGTTTTGTTATGGGAGGTTATTAGTTTTATCATGCTAGAAAGTTACTTAAATTTAAGAGAGAAAATATATAACAGATATGTATCTTCAAAAAGACCAAATTTCATTCTGTCTTAAAATAACTGTAGTTACACCTATATTCTGTTACTCTTTTAAAAAATGGAAAAGATATAGTAACCCATTTTTGATATACAATTTAAAACAAAAATACTTTATAAAATGCTAAACATTAATAATGCACGTCTTTAAGCAATAAAGAACACTTCTCAAAATACTTGGTTCAATGAAACTGCTAAAGTTCTTTTTAAATTTGCCTACTTTTATGATTTTTTAAAGTAGGTTTTCCCTCTATATTCTTTTTTCTTCTTCTTCTTCTTTTTTTTTTTAACTACAGAAGCAAGAGAAGGACAAGCTAGAACTAATAGGAAAGTTTCCATGTAGGTAATAGGTATGGCATTTTTTTCCCCTTCAATGTTTTCATTTTTTCACAAAATAGCATCATCAAATCAAAATTTCAAACTAAACAGACCTCAGAAATAATCACTGATGCCATGACTAAGGACATGAGACTGCCATTCCTCGAGCCAAACTACAGCTAGGGCATGATATATCCAGTCTTATATATCTGGGCTTGACATTAATTACCAGTCGTAACTCCTCAAATAAATCCTCCAGAAACTAAAAACCGAATCCAACAGAATTTCCCCTCAAATGTCATGGGTGCAGACTTGTGATTTTATTGATTTAGTTTTTTGATGAGAGAGCCATCTAAAGCATACCTGTATTTGAATTTTCTCCCAGTCTTCTTCTGTAATTTCATGGCCACATTTTTCCTCCAACTGCTGTAGAATGCTTCTATTTAGAGCTAAACAGTGATCAATTTCTGAAAAGAGCTCTTCTACGTTTGTGTCATATGAACATAATATTCGGTGACTGATTTCAGTGAACTGAGAAGGACAAATAAGAGGATGGGAAAACTTACACATCGATTTTGACATTTTTGGTGTAGATATAAGGAACGCATTTTCTTGAGTCATGATTGCCTATTTTACTAACTTTCTTCAAATATCTGTTGTTTGAATAATGCTTTTTGAGGAAATGGATATATGGCTATTTAATAATTAAAAATCCAAGAATACATATGAAATTAAAAATTGAGAAATGAATTAGAGTTTAAAAAAACTGGTCACATTATCATCCTATTCTGGCACCATTTTACTCTATTCTTTATGAAGGACTGTCACTGTACAATGCCACCATTTTATATCTCTTTGCTTGCCAGCTAGCCATCTTTCCAGTATAGCTGCACATTGTAAGTAATCATTTAGCATGACTATTAGAAAGAGAAAAGCTGAGAAAAAAATAATCACTTTCTTTTAACCTAAGTTGTTCACTCTGCTTTTCTCACTGAGTTCTAAAATCATAATTTGAAAATCCATTGTCCAAGGACCTTAACAATCTATTTACAAAAGAGATTTTTAGGATTTTTCTTTAAATTCTGCTTTCACTACTAACATAGATACACCAGAGGCAGATACTACATTTTATCTAAAACCTTTTGAAAGTTTTCTCTGAAAGTACTGCCCTAGAGTACAGCCTTTAATGTTTCCCTCAAGTTCAGTTCTTTTTATAAAATAATGTTTTTGATACAAAAAGATTTAGAAAATTGCAGTGATCTCTTCTATGACAAATGATTTAACTTGAATCAATTACTGGTTGGTTGTGGCATGGCATGCTGTCACCTCCTGATGGCAATCAACCAAAATTGCTGTTCTGCTAGAGAGCATGTATCTGCAATGTAAATTAGCTCATTAGTGATTAGTAAAATGGAGCAATGCCTATGCAAGACAGAAGTCACATGGATTGATTCATGGGTGATTTTTTTCCCCAAAATGTTAATTTTTTGCACCATTAAGAAGTAATAGCTGATAAATGCAAAGTATAATATGATATCCTTTAGTCTGCTTTCTGCCTCTGGTCTCAGTTTGGTCATAAGCTTTAAGTTAGAAATGTTTACTACATGATCATCCCAGTTCCAACTTTCTCTATATGCCTTTCCACCAAGATACTATCACCCCTTTCTTAAAAAGGTAAAGTCCTATACTTACTGTGTTATTAGAAATTTAGACATCTGCTAAACTCTAGTAGAATTTCCATTAAGATGGTAGTTTTGTTACTGTTTTGGTTAAAAAGTTGTGCAGATTTTAAATGGTTTGCCTGGACCCATTTCCCTAGAAGTCCTCCACAGTTTTTCAGGAATTAATGATTATGGTAGATAGAGTTATGTACCCTAGAAAAAAAGCATGTTCTTAATCTTAATCCCATTCCTGTGGGTGTGAGCCCATTGTAAATAGAACATTTTGAAGATGTTATTTATAGTTAAGGTATGGCCAACTGAATAAAGATGGATCTTAATCCTACTCCTGAAGACCTTTTAAAGAGAAAGCCACAGGAAGAAGCCAGAAGTCAAAGGAACCTGGAAGAGAAAGGAGAGGGTATCCCCATGTGATATGAAGCCAAGGAACCACAAGATTGCCTACCAGGTAGAATGCTACCAACCCCAGAAGGAAGCGAGCAGTCTAGCCTCCAAAACCAGAGACAAAAAATCCTTATTGTTCAAGTCAAAACCAGTTTATGTGGTATTTGTCATAGCAGGTTGGAAACTAAGAAAATGTTACACAGTAGGAGAAACAATTACATAAATAAGTGACATAATGATTACAAAGGGCTTTAGGAGCCCATAAATCAATATCCTTGAATGAGCTAGGAGAAATGAATAGTTTCATGAATTTGAGGTTTCAAAGTTTCATGGGTTTTAAGGATTGAGTTATCAAAATAGGAGGGAAGGCAATCCAGGTTTAGAAAATCATATAAGAAAAAACTAAAAAATAGTGGGGGCATGGGTATACAGTGAATGGCTTTTATTAAAGATTTTGGGCATAGGACAGTATTTGATTTTATTATTTGTATATCCATAATCTTCTTAAAATGGTGTATGAATACTAAGAAAAAACTCTTAGCATAGTAAAATTACTTTAAGAACTTTCTAAAATGTACAACTTATGAAATACTTCAGATCAGCACTGTCCAAATATAAATAAAATGTGAGCCACATATGTAATCTTAAATTTTCTAGAAACCACATTAAAAGTTTTTAAAACTTGGAATTAATTCTAATAATCTATTTAATCGAACTTACCCAACATATTGTCATTTCAGCATGTGTCAAATATTCCCTTATTCTCCTTATATTTTTATAACATTAATCACTTCCTGAAAGTTATAATATTCTTGACAAATATTTTATTTATTGTTTTTCTCCCCCCAATCCATGAAGGTAGAGCACACTTGAATCAGACAGCTGTAGTTCTTCCATCACCTTGTACAGTAACCAGCACATAGAGATTTTCAGTGTATATTTGATGAATGGATGGTTAGATGATGAGGATTCTCCATGCACATATTGTGTATCTTTGAAGAAGAGCCTTGTAAGTAGCAGCTCAAACCTTCTGATAGTTCATTATTTAGAATTAAATTTTGCAAAGTATAAAAACTCCAAGTGTCAGTCCATGAAAAAAATTGGTTTGCTTTTTTTATTAATATTTTTTATTTATTAGAGAAGTTGTAGGTTTACAGAAATAGCATACATAAAATATGTAAAATACAGAGCTCCCATAAACCATCTTATTATTAACACCTTGCATTAGTGTGGTACATTTGTTATAACTCATGAAAGAATATTTTAATAATTGCACTATTAACTACAGATCATCATTTATAATAGGTTTTAACTTTGTTGTATAATCCTATGTTTTTCCTTTTAATTTTTATCCTAGTAACATATCTATGACCTAAAATTTCCCCTTTTAACCACATTAACCACATTCAAACATATAATTTGGTGCTGTTGATTACAATCACAATGTTGTGCTACCATAACCATCATCCATTACCAAAACTTTACAATCAACCCAAATAGAAGTTCTTTATAATTTATGCATTAACTTTCCATTCCCTACCTTCAAACCAGCATTTGGTAACCTATATTCTAGATTCTAACCCTATAAATTTGCTTATTCTAATTATTTCATATCTATAAGTTCATACAATATTTGTCCTTTGGTCTGGCTTATATCACTCAACATGCTTTCTTCAAGGTTCATCCATGTTGTCACATGTATCAGAACTTGATTTTTTTTTTTTTGCATTGGCAGGCACTGGGAATCGAACCCAGGTCTCTGGCATGGCAGGTGAGAACTCTGTCTGCTGAGCCACTGTGGCCCAGCCCATTCATTTTTAATGCTGGAAAATATTCCACCATATGTATACACCACATTTTGTTTATCCATTCATCTGTTGATGGACATGGGGGATTACTTCTATCCTTTGGCAATTGTGAATAATCCCGCTATAAGCATTAGTATGCAAATATCTGTTTGAGTCCTTGCTTTCCATTATTTTGTGTATATACCTGGAAGAGGGATTTCTGTGTCATGTGTTAATTCTACACTTAACTTTCTAAAGAACTGCCAAAATGTCCACAGTGCCTGCACCATTTTATGTTCACACCAAAAATGAGAGTTCCTCTGTCTCTACATCCTCTCCAATATTTGTAGTTTTCCTGTTTTTATTTTTTTAGTAGCCAATCTAGTGGGTATGAAATGGCATCTCCTTGTGGTTCTGATTTGCATTACCCTAATGACTAATGAATGATATTGAGTGTCTTTTCATGCACTTTTTTTGCCATTTGTCTATCTTCTTTGAAGAATTGTCTATTCAAGTTTTTTGCCTATTTTTAAATTAGGTTGTCTTTTTAATATTGAATTGTAAGATTTCTTCATATATTCTGGATATTAAACCCATATCAGATAGGTGTTTTCAAAATATTTTCTCTCATTTAGTAGGCTGTCTTTTCACGTTAAAGATAAAAGTCCTTTGGTGCACAAAAGTTTTTTCATTTTGTTAAGGTTCCATTTGTCTATCTTTTTTTTTGTTGCTTGTGTTTTGGGTGTAAAGCCTAAGAAACCATTGCCTAACACAAGATCTGAAGATGTGTCCCTATGTTTTCTTCTAGGAGTTTTATAGACCTAGCTCTTTATTTAGGTCTTTGATCCACTTTGAGTTAATTTTTGTATATGATTTGAGATAGGGTTCTTACTTCATTCTTTTGCTTATGGATATTCAGTTCTCTTAGCACCATTTGTTGAAGATACTGTTCCTTCCCAATTGAGTGGACTTGAAAGCATTGTCAAAAAATCAATTGGCCATAAGGGATGCAAGGGTAGTTCAGTGGTAGAATTCTAACCCGCCATGAAGGAAACTTGATTCACGGTCCATGCACTTCCCAAACCAACCAACCAGCAAACAAAAATCAACAAATGGTGCTGCAATAAGAGGATACTCACATGGAAAAATAATGAAATCTGACCCCGCCATACAGCATACAAAAAAAAAAAAAAAAATTGGCCACAGATGTGAGAGCCTCTCAATTTTATTCTACTGGTCTATCTATCTATACATGAGTTAGTTAGTTGTGTAAGCTTAGTAATAAGTTTTAGTAAGTGTCTTGGAGTATGTCTAGTATAAGTTTTAAATTCAAGAAGTTTGAGTTTTCAACTTTGTTCTTCATGAAGATTTTGGATGATTTTTATTTCTTTTTCTTACCTAATTGCTCTGGCTAGAATTTCCAGTATAGTGTTGAATAATAGTGGTGACAGTGGGCATCCTTGTCTTATTCCTCATCTGAGAGGGAAAGCTATCAGTCTTTCACCATTGAGTATGATGTCAAAAGTGGGTTTTTCTTTTATACCCTATCATGCTGAAGAGGTTACCTTCTATTTCAATCTTTCAAAATATTTTTTATCAAGAAAAGATGTTGTAATGATGTAACTACACTGAGTGAAGCTGAAGGTGAGAATGATAGAGGGAGAATGACTGGGGGCACATATGAAATCAGAAGGAAAGATAGACAATAAGGACTGAGAAGGTATAATTTAGGAATGCCTAGAGTGTACAATGATAGTGACTAAATGTACAAATTAAAAAATGTTTTTGCATGAGGAAGAACAAAAGAATGTCAATATTGCAGGGTGTTGAAAGTAGATGGTCATTCATGTCTTAAAACTTCAACTTCTGTGTGACTAAAGCAAGAAATATTTATTTGGTGCAAAATTTATATTTTAACTAGTGCATTTCCTAATTTAACTTATATGGACAGTTTAATTGAACATCATAAGTACATGGAACTTTGAACAGGGCATGAATTTTTGTTGGTTTGTCCAGGTTAGTGTGATTCCCCGATAAATCCCAGAGTGATATGAACAGTGAATAAAGAGGTATTTGCAAAGTCCCCTTGGGGGAATGGGGAGAAAGGGGGAAATTTTCAACTTCCCTATTTGGAGAATTCCTGATATTCCTTTAAACAGTGGGGACAACGAAATCAATAGGCTGAGCCCTCAATTTGGGGTTTGCCCCTATGAAACTTATCCCTACAAAAGACAGACTAAGCCTACTTAAAATTAGGCCTCCCCCCAGAGAACGTTTTTTGTTGCTCAGATGTGGCCTCTCTTTCTCTCTCAGCTGACATGGCAAGCGAACTCACTGCCCTCCCCCTCCTACATGGGACATGACTCCCAGGGGTATAAACCTCCCTGGCAACGTGGGACAGAAATCCTAGAATAAGCTGGGACTCAAGGGATTGAAAAATTCTTCTCGACCAAAAGGGGGAAGAGAGAAATGAGACAAAATAAAGTGTCAGTGGCTGAGAGATTTCAAACAAAATCAAGAGGTTATTCTGGAGGTTATTCTTATGCATTATATAGATAGCCCCTTTTTAGTTTATGGTTATTAGAATGGCTAGAGGGGAGTGCCTGAAACTGTAGAGCTGTGTTCCAGTAGCCATGTTTCTTGAAGATGATTGTTTAATGATAAAGCTTTTGCAATGTGACTGTGTGATCGTGAAAACCTTGTGTCTGATGCTCCTTTTTATTTATGGTATGGACAGATATGGATAAGTAAAAAATATGGTTAAGAAATAAACACAGGGGAACAAAGGTTGAAATAAATTGAGCAGATTGAAATACTAGGGGTCAGTGAGAGGGAGGGGTAAGGGGTATGACATGTATGAGTTCTTTCTTTTTTTCTTTTTTCTTTCTTTTGCTGGAGAGACGCAAATGTTCAAAAAAATGATCATGGTGATGAATACATAATTATGTGATAATATTGTGAGCCATTGATTGTAACCATGTTGAGAATGTTTGTATGTTTGCTTGTCTACAATAAAAATATATAAAAAAAATACTGGATTTTGTCAAATGCATTTTCTGCATCAATTGAAATGATCATGTGTTTTTTTCCCCTTTGTTTTGTTGATGTAGTATATTTCATTAATTGAATTTCCTGTGTTTAACTACTACCCTGGCATACCTGGGATAAATCCCACTTGATCATGGTCAATACTTATTTTAATGTGCTGCTGGATTTAGTTTGCTAATGTTTTGTTGAAGACTTTTTTGGGGGGGGTGGTGCATGGGCCAGGAATTGAACCTGGGTCTCCTGCATGGCAGGCAAGCATTCTACCACTGAATGACCTGTGCACCAGTTTGTTGAGGATTTTGAGTGTATATTCATAAGAGGTCTGTAATTTTCTTGTATCTGTATCTGGCCTTGCTATTAGGGTGATGTTGACCTCATAGAATGCATTAGATAGTGTTTTGGAAAAATTTGAACAGGATTGGTATTAATTCTTTTTGGAATGTTTGGTAGAATTCACCTGTGAAGCCTTCTGGATCTGGGGCTTTTCTTTGTTGGGAGATTTTTGATGACTGATTCAATCTCTTTTCTTGAAATTGGTCTGTTGAGATCTTCTATTTCTTCTAGAGTCAGTATATATTGTTTGTGTGTTTTTAGTAATTTGTCCATTTCGTCTAGGTGGTCTAATGTATTGGTATACAGTTTTTCATAGTATTCCCTTTCAGTCCTTTTTATTTCCGAGGGGTCACAGTAATGACCTTCTTCTTCTCATTGTATTTATTTGTATATTCTCTTTTTTTTCATGTCAGTCTAGCTAAAGCTTTGTCAATTTCACTGATGTTTTCAAAGAACCAACTTTTGATTTTATTGATGCTATTTTTTTAATTGTCTATTTCATTTATTTCTGCTTATTTGTCCCGCTTGCTTTTGGTTTAGCTTGCTGTTCTTTTTCTAGTTCTTCCAGGTGTGCAGTTAGATTTTGAATTTTGCTTTTTCTTCATCTTTAATGTGAGTGTTTATGGCTATAAATTTCTCTTTCAGCACTGCCTTTGTACTGCATCCCTTAAATTTTTATATGTTTTGTACTCATTTTCATTCATATGAAGATATTTACTGATTTCCCTTGTAATTTCTTTTAACCATTAATTGTTTAAAAGTGTTACTTATAAATTTTCCAGGTCTCTGTTACTCATTTCCAGCTTCATCCCATCGTGGTCTGAGAAGATGGTTTATAATATTTCAATCTTTTAAAATTTATTAAAAATTGGTTTGTGGCTGAACATGTTGTCTATCCTGGAGAACAGTCTATGTACCGTTAAGAAGAATGTTTATCTTGCTCTTTTGGAGTGCAGTGTTCTGTTAGGTCTAGTTCATTTATCATTACTCAAGTTTTTTGTTGTTGTTTCCTTGTTGATCTACTGTCTAGATATTCTATTGATGAGAATGGTGTATTGATGTCTCCAGCTATTATTGTACAGCTGATTCTTTCTCCTTCAGTTTTGCCACTGTTTGCCTCGTGTATCTTGGGGCACCATGGTTAGGTGTATAAATATTTATGACTGTTATTTTTCTTCTTGGATTGACTCTTTTATTAATACACAGTGTCCTTCTTTGTCTCTTCTAACAGCTTTTGACTTAAAATTTATTTTGTCTGATATTAGTATAGCTACCCCAGCTCTTTTATGATAACTATTTGCATAGATTTTCTTTTTCCATGCTTACACTTATAACCTATTTGTGTCTTTGGGTCTAAGGTGAATCTCTTGTAAATAACATATAGGATCATGCTTTTTAAAAATCTATTCTGCCGATCTGTGTCTTTTGACTGGGGAGTTTAATTCCATTAACCCTCAATGTTATTCCTGTAAAGGGAGCACCTACTTCAGCCGTTTGCCCTTTGGTTTTTATATGTCCTGTCTTTTTTGCTCTCTTTTCCTTTATTGCAGCCTTCTTTTCTGTCTAGTTGATCTTTTGTGATGTATCTGACTGTTCTCATTTGTTTCCATATATTTAAAAATACTTTCTTTGTATTTGTATTATACAACCTATATCCATAACCTGCTAATTTGAAAGGATACCAATTTACCTTCAATAGCATACATATTCTCCGCTCCTATACCCTTCCATTTCCTCTCTTTAAGCTGTTTTTTTCTCACATTACCTCTTTATGTTTTTGCATGTCCATTATCTGAAAATATTTTCTTGTTCAATTGTATCATAACTCTTTTCTCTTCTAGTACCTTAAATATATCATACCACTCACTGCCTTTTCATCTCCATGGTTTCTGATGAGAAACCGGCACATAGTCTTAATATATTGAGCCCTTACTTGAGATGAATAACTTTTCTCTTGCTGCTTTCAGAATTCTGTCTTTGGCATTAGACATTCTGATCAGTATGTGTCTCAGAGTATGTCTATTAGGGTTTATTTTGTTTGGAGTACACTGCACTTCTTGGGCATGTACATTTATGTCTTTCATAAGAATTGGGAAATTTTCAGTCATTATTTCCTTAAATATTCTTTCTGCCACTTTTTCCTCCTCTTCTCCTTCTGGAACACCCATGATGTATATGTTTGTATGCTTCATGCTATCACTCAAGGTCTGAGATACTGCCCAATTTTTTTTCTCTACCTGTTCTTCTTATTGTATGATTACAATTGTCTGGTTTCTAGTTCACTGACTCTATCTTCACGCTCTTCAAATCTGTTAAAAATCTAGTGTATTTATAAGCTCTATTACTATGCCTTTCATCCCTGTCATTTGTTCTGCTTCTTTGTAAACTTTAGGATTCTTCTTTTTGCTCACACATTGTCTTTTTATATCCTTTAAGCTATAATATCACCAATAATTTATTTCTGTCCTTATTTTCCTCCATCTCCTTACATTGATTTAGGAGATTTGTTTGAACATCTTTGATTAGTTGTTATACAGTGTGCTGGTTTGAAAGGATTTATGTACCCTAGAAAAGCCATGTTTTAATCCTAATCAGTCCTGTGAGAGCAACAGTTTCTTCTAATCCCTATTCAGTACTATAGGTTGGAAACTTGGTTAGGTTATCCCCATGGAGGTGTGATTCAATCAATTGTGGGTATTAGACTTGATTAGATAGAGACATGTCTCCACCCATTATATGTGGTTCTTGATTAATTTACTGGATTCCTATAAAAGAGGAGACATTTTGGAGAGTTCCTTTTGAGAACAACAGAGCAGAGTCACAATGAAGCAGAGAGCCCATGGCGCCAGAGACCTTTGGAGATGAAAAAGGAAAACGCCTTCCGGGGAGTGTCATAAAATAAGAAGCCGGGAGAGAAAGCAGACATCACCATGTTAACTATGTGCGTTCCCAGTTGAGAGAGAAATCCTGAATGTCATCAGCCTTCTGGAACCAATGTATCTTTCCCTGAATCTTAGATTGGACAGATCTTAGACTGGCCTTGCTTTAATGGGGACATTTTCACAGTACTAGAACTGTAATCTAGTAATTTATTAAATCCCCTTTTTAAAAGCCATTCCTTTTCTGGTATATTGCATTCTGGCAGCTAGCAAACTGGAACATAAAGTTTGTGCCTTAAATTTTTTTTCCTTGACTGAGCCATATTTTCCTTTTTCTTAGTATGGCTTGTAATTTTTTGCTGATGCCTGGGCATCTGATTATTTTGATGTGTTAACTCTTAATGTCAATTTCTTTCTTTTCTAGCATTTTTTTCTGTTGATGGCCTTTGTGTTAAGGCTTTTCTTTGATGCTTGCTCCAACTTGTTCTGGATTTTCTCAGCTCTCCTGCACCTGATTCTTGCCCTGGATACGTACAACAGTTTTTAAATTTGCCCTTTTGTGTGAAATTGTTTATCTCCAGGAAAAACTTCCTTGCCTCTGTACCTTTTCCAGCAGCAATCATGATCCATTCTGTTTTTTGAGCAGAATTTTCTCCCCAGAAACTGATTTTTAAAATTCTCTCCCTCACTTAGTGTCCAGTTCTCATTACACTTTTCAGTTCTGGGATCTGTTCTGTACAAAAGTTCAGTTCCCACCCCAACCCCCACCCTTTTTTCCCATGAGGCTTTTCTGCCTCCTGTTTCTTTTCCTGTTAAGGTAACCTGCCCTGGGGAGTCAGGTGGGAGTCAATCCAGAAAGGTTTGTTTTGCATTTAGTGGTCCAGCAAACAGTGGGTTGAATGTTACACACCTCTTGCCAACAGTTCTGCTCAGATCTTTTTCTCTTAGGGCCACTTTTTATGTGGCACTCCTCAGCTGCTTGTGTTTACCCTTGGGTTTCTGTGGACCTGTATACTCAATATAAAAAAATCTGATTCACTGCTGTGAGTGCCCTGTGGCATGTGTCTGTGGCAGGGGGGACCCAGGGCATGATGTTTCTGTGTGATTCTAAACCTATACAGGATCCAGTAAAGTGGAGAGCTCCAGCAGACTAGTGGGTTTGGGAGGTAAATCTCATACCTGATTTTGATGGGTTTTTTTCCGATTCAGCATTTGTGGAGTCCTTTTCCAGTCTCTACTGTACTCCAGAAATCCAAACAATTTAAATTTTGATATCCACTTAGCTACCATGTTCAAATTTGTTAATGAATTATACTTTCTTACTTAATTTAAAAAGAAATTAAGCAGCATTTCTTAAATAAAAAAAATTCTCTTTATATATAATAGTGGTTAGACACTTCAAATAAATTTTATTCAATCTAAATAATTTTAATTTGCCACGTATAATGTCTGCATGGTGAATAATAAAAATGATTAAAACAATTCCTAAAGGGGATGGGCCTCAAAATAGTTTGGGAATTGCAGAGCTACTATATAACAGGCACCAAACTAGACTGTGAGAATGCAAAGATAATACATGGTCTTTCCAAAAAGGAACTCACAATTTAATAACAAAAAATAGGTGTGGGAACAAATAATTACAATTTAACATGTTAAGTACCGTAGGAGAAGCCTTAGAAGATGTAAGGGGAACGCGAAGGTAGAGGGAGGAAAATGTGACAGGCTTCTTAGAAGGTGAAGTTTGAAAGGAACTCTGGAAAGATTTAGGAGGTGGGAGGGGGGTTAGGGGAAGAAAGGAATACATAAATGCAGACGATGTAAAAGTATGGCATGATTTAGAGTTGCAAGTCACCTGAGCTAAGGCTACCTTCTAGGTGGTTGTTCTGCCATCAGCCTTTCTTTTAGAGCATCTATGTTGCATATCATCTGTGTTATTTTCTAGAACAACATTTTCATCAAGTAATTCAATTCATCAATGGTTTCCTACAGTCTAAAACTTGAGGTCCCTCATAGGCTTACTCCAACCCTTTCCTCTGAATAGTTTCCTATATGAACCTATGATCTGGCTCCAAATGAGTTAATCCTGTTCTTTGATTCTTGTATTTTTCTGTTTCCATGAATTTTACCCATATGAATGAATACTGAGAATTTTACATATGCTTTCCCAATTTACTTTAGCTAGAAATAATTTCTCTCTTATTGTCCCTCTTTTCTGAACTCTTATAGGATACTTCTTGTCTCCTTCATTTGACACTTATCACCCACTAGCTGTTATCTTTTTTTTGTGTGTATTTCTTATCTGCTTGAATAAGTACGTACCTTACATTCATGGAAGGAACCTGATTCATCTTTGTCTGGCTTTTAGTATACTGCTCTCTATAGTACTATTTAATAAAAGTTCTTGACTTGAAACTTGCAAAAGATTAGAAATGAGGGCACGTATTTCAAAAGCAACAGAAATTCCTACTGGGGAGGATTAAAAAAAACTCATCTGGAATGATTTTGAAGTTACTTCCAGTATCAAGATTCAATAAAACAATATTTAGTTTATAATCATAAGATTGCCATTAGTTTTTTAATATACTGACGATATTTCAGTATATATTTATGGCAAATTCTAATAGTAAACCAGTTTTGATTGGCCTTATTCTTATAGTTTCAAGTGCTCGAAAGTTAACAAGGGTAATACTATAAAAAAGCAAATCAACATATATTTATTGACCACCTTTTTTGTCAATTTAAAGCAATGTCCTATATATAGCTATTATTAAATATTTCTTAACTGTTAGATTCTTATGTATTCAGGGTTCCTTCTTTATTTACTTTCTCACTGTTTATAAGTGTCAGCTGATCTTGTAATTGTAAAATAACTGAAAGAGAAAGATTTGGCAAAAAAACTGACAACTGAGTTTTAGTTTTCAAACTAGTAGTTAATGTTATAATTCTACAAAAATAGAGAAAATACATAAACATTTTCAATTTGAAAATAATGATCGATTTTTCCTTTTAAGGCTATTTCATATATTTGCTAATTTAAAAATCAAGAGTTCAGGTTACTGATATGTAAAACAATTACTGGTCATTTACAAGCAACATACCAACTAAACATTAAAAAAATATATACTAACAAAAGTACCCAGGTGAACTTTGTCTACCCAGAAGGCCTTTTTAAGTGATCCATCTTAATGTCAGCAAATTGCTTACTAATGTGTTGACTTACGGCAACTCTCAAAAGCAAAATGAAAAGCCTGGAATTTACTGCATATCAATGAATCAGTTGATAAGCTTTTACTGGTTTAATATCCTCCCAGTCTTGCTGCCTGGAGCCACTTCAAGTTAGCAACAGAATGTTTGCCATCTCTATGTGATAAAGGAAGTTAAAGGACTAAACAAACTTTCAGACCATTATGCTGTTTGGTGAGATTTAAATGAAAATTGCAGGAGAAATCACATGTAAGCAGGGTGTGGGGAACAAGGAGAACCTAAGTCAACTACATAATTTTACAAGTCACTAACCTAACTTTTTAAACAATAGTCAGGACTTTTAGCTTGGGTGGAGATAATATAATGCATTTGAAAAGTTTTAACTGCAGCAATAAAAGACCATGCCTCAATTATATGATATATGCTAGCAGAACTTCTCGATAAGGATCAAAGACATTCAAGGACCAAACCACTGCATTCTGGGCAACACTTTGGGCTTTCTGTACACACTGGTGAGAGATATTAGCATAACAGTTTAGTGACCTTTCCAAGCCACTTTGATCTGAGTTCGTCAAAACTTGAATGAATGAGTGTATTAGGACTACTGTATCATCCCTAGACAACTCAAATATCCTCTTTGACAAAGACATGTTTGGCTGAATTTTAATTCTCTGACACTTACTTAGGAGTACAAAACTCAACATTTGACCTTTTCATTTCTTACAACAACATTCCAATATATTTAAAAGAACCTACATTGTAACACTGAATCACTTTTAAGTTTGCTAATTGTTCAGGTTTGTTAGGAATGTGCTAATGACATTTTAAAGCAAGACAAATTCGTAAAAAGAAATTCTGTTTATGGAAGTATTCTGAGTTGTAGAAAAATGACTCCTATATTTTATTAATTCGTTAACACCCAATAAAGGCTTGAAAATGAAAATAAGACTTCATTAACTCCCCTGTAATAGAGGAGTGAAAATGCAAGGCCACAGTTCTTTTAGAAGTAAGGCATATTTATAAATTAGAATGACCTGAGCTAATTGAATTTAAAGTATTAAAAACATATTCATCATGGCTGGATCTTGAAAGAAGCATTTCCTAATTTATTGTGTCTAAAAATAACAAAGTTGTCTTTGTTTTCTAGTCATTGGACTTCAACTTCTCTTTGGTCTAAAATAGTGTTCCACAATATGGCAAAGAAATTTTCACTCATTTGCCAGCCAAGTGAGAAAAGTAGGTTCAATGCAGGGAAGTTTTTATACAGCTAAATGTTTTCAGGATGAAGGAATGTCCTACTTCCTACTTTTCAGTATTAAGATAGTTTTTATGAACTTATTCTGATGGAATATGGTGGTTTTTTTTTTTTTTTAACTCTTACTTGGGTAAAGTAAAAAGTTAAGAAATTGGCAACAACATTTTTGGAGCCCCAAATTTATTTATAGTTCTGTAGAATCCAAAAGTCTAGAAACTACTACATGATTCAAATGGATTATCTGGAGAGAAAAGAGAATCATTTACAACCTCTTGATTTTATTGATTAATGAAGGCAATGGATTAAACATTTAGCTATATTTGAATTTAGAATGTATCACATGATTTAATTCTTCTAATAATTATCATTTCAATTTTTTAGATTAAAAATGAATACAGTGTAGATAAGTAGTGGTTGCATGTCACCCCCAGATATTAAATACTGTGCTGTTTCACAGATAATTAAGAATTCACCATTTGTGGTTACATTAATTACTGCATATTTTGCTTTTTTTTTTTTTAAATATGGGCAGGCACTGGGAATCTAACTCGGGTCTCCAGCATGGCAGGCAAGAATTCTGTCACTGCGCCACCATAGCCTGCCCCAATTTCTAACATTTAAATATTAGATCTTTAAGAGTTCATAGATTGAAAGTTCCATTCATATATAAATTGGCAAGAAGGCAATGGGATGAACAGATATTTGAAAAGAAACAGAAGGTTGTTTCCCATATACTAGGAGTCAAAAGGCAAGCCCATCTAGAAAACCCTGGCATTTTTTGAATGTTATTAACTATTACAAAGCTAGTCTCTTACCCGGAAGAGCCTGACAAAATCACTTTTCACTTTAGTTTTGGAGTTTATTATTTTTTAAAATGGATATATTACTAGGAAAACTATACACATTGGTTCATCTCTGAGCTGGGTTTTAATACACACTTTCAGTTCTGAAAAACTTTCAGAAGCATAAATTAAGGAAGACTGTAAGGAGAAACTGAAGTCTGGGTCAAGAACACAAGATCAACATTTATCTTTTTATTTTAAATATCTTATTCTGTGATGTCTAGATTTTAAAGACTCATTTTACTTAAAAGATTAAGTTAAAATGTTTTTATGGGTATTTAAAGGAAAACAATTCAAACATTTTTTGCTGAAACACATTTGTTTCTTGATGAAAATAAAATATTTATATCATTATACAAATGACATTTTTGGGTAAAAATAGTAGATACTATAAAATTAAAAGTTTGAAGTGTTTATGAAAGCACTTCTGTGGATGATAATTACTCTTTTTATGAACTCTTCAGGGTGCAGAGTTATTTTACATGTCTTTATCATTTATTTGTTACTCAGCTGTCCTAATTTTGAGGTGTAAAATTTGTATTCCACTTACATGATTACATCTTTTTAAAAGAGCGTAAGTAAATGATCACACCCCCATATACTTTAATGTAATATATATAAGCAAATATTCCATATTTGCCAAAAAATTCAAATAATCATTTTGTCTTGTCAAAAAGACAAATAACCATCAAATGTATTCTTACACTGTTTTTTTTCCCCTAAGGACTAGCTTTTAGAGAGTAGTGAAAGCCATTAAAGCAATCATTCAAAATATAGTCAAACAGAACTGAATTTGAGCTCCAACTCACTTTCCTGAACTTCATGAAATTTTATTAGGATCATGATTTCTGTCATACTCATTATTATCTCCCCACACCTAACAAAAGGCAGACAAATAGCAGATACCCAGTAAATATTTTAGATTTTATGCCACCAGTTTTATTTTATGCATTTATTTACATTATTTATATATTATTTTACTAATTAATTTTTAAAATATTTAAATATTTAATCCATCTGGACCATTTTTTGGGATATGGTATGAAATAAGGTTCTTCTCTCCCCCACTCCCTGAATGGATAGTTTTCACAAATTCATTGATTTCCCCACTGATATAAAATAGCACATCAGTCTATAGTCTAGGAATCCCTATATACTTGGATATGTGACTTGCTACAGTTTCATCAATACTTCATCTATTATTGCATAAGAATCTTAATGACCAAAATTATATAAATTGATAGCTAACAGTGCTGTTTTACCCCAAGTTTTTCTTTTCAAAAATTTATTAATTATTCATGTGTCCAGATAAACTTTATAATTAACCTGTAAAATTCCAAGTGCATGGTTAATCCTACTCTTTTAGGAGTTAGAAAAGAATTACACTAAACTTCTATAATATGGGGAACATGGACATTTTTACACACACACAACATGTCAATCATTTTATTCAAGCCTTTATTTCATCATAAAAAAGTTTTCTCTTATTAATATCTTGCACATTCCTTGTTAATTTTTAAGTGGTAGATATCATGGGAAGGGGTAATTTTCCATTGTTCTGTTATCACTGCTATACAGGAAACAACTGATTACTGCATATTTATCTTGATCTAATATTTTTGTTCCCATAAACTTTCAAATGACTTAATGTATTTTATATCCATGTATATGGTATATATATGTGTGTTCTATATATCTATTATTATATAGAGATATATACACACGAACACATAAATACATAAACATTTTGTATTTCATTTTCTTGTATTATTGTATCGGGAAGGATTGCCCAAAGTATGACAGTGGATATCCTAGTTTTGCATCTTTAAGGTTTTACTTTCTAAAATAAGTGGTTTTACTTTCTGATATGCTGTCTTAATATTTTGATAAGGAAGTTTAATTCCTGTCCTAATTTCCTTACTATCATTATTAGAAATGGCTGTTTTATTTATTTTTAACAACTTATGGAGATTGAGATGCTTATATGATTTTTCTCAGCTATACTTTTCTGAGGATCCAACTTGATCAAGTTGCATTTATTCTTTCATTGCATTATTTGGATCAATTAATTGCTAAGATTTTATCTATTATCTTCATATTTATATTCAAGAGTGAGATTGGTCTGTAGATTTCTTGGGCTAAAGTTCTCAGGTTTTGGTCTCAGGATTTGATGTTTATAAAATGACTGGAAAGCTTACTGTCTTTTTCTATAGTTGTTTTAGTTTGCTAAAGCTGCCAGAATGCAATATGCCAGAAATGGGTTGACTTCTATTAAGGGGATTTATTAAGTTACAAGTTTACAGTACTAGGCCTTAAAAATGTCCAAACTAAGGCATCCAGACAAAGGTAGCTTGATTCTGTAGAAAGGGCTGGATGGCATCTGGGTTTCCTCTGTCACATGGGAAGGCATGTGGCCAGCATCTACTGGCCCTTGTTCCTAGTTCCATTGCTTCCAACTTCTGATTCAAGTGGCTTCCTCTAAGCATCTGTGGGCCTTCACTTAGCTTCTCCAGGGCAAAACTCTGGATTCTGGCTTGCTTAGCCTCTCACAGGAAGGCACATGGCAACGTCTGCTGGGCTGTGCATCTCCCAACGTACATGTCTAGACATCTACTCTCTCCGTGGGCGCTCCAAACATCTCCAATTCTCTGCATCTTTGTGAGCTCTGAGCTTTCTCCAAAATGTTTTCCCTTTTAAAGTAAGCTAATCAAGACCCACCTTGAATGGGTAGAGTCACACTTCCATCTATTCAAAAGATCACACCCACAATTGGGTAATGCCACATCTCCATGGAAGTAATCTATTCAAAATGTCACACTCACGATTGGGTGTGTTGCATTGCCGTGGAAACAACTTCATCAAGAGGTCTAAACAATTGGTCTGTCCCCACAAGATATGATCAGGAAAAGAACATGGCTTTTCTGGGGGCACATAACAGTTTCATACTAGCACACTACTCAAACATAAGAATTTCCTGGTCTTTAAAAATCTAGGACTGGTGCCTCTCAGTGGTAAACATCTCTGAAGATCATTCTTATTTCTTTCCACGTGTCCTGTTTTTATAGGATGCAATTTCAATTATTTTTTTATTTGGCATAAAGTTGTATACAATAGTCTGGCAGTAATTTAAAACTATTTCTAAATATATGAGCATTCCTCCCTTTCTGTGTATCTGTATTCTGTTTTATCTAATTTCTTTTTTTAACTCTGGTGGGATTTTATCTTACAGTTTTTTTTTTTAACCTGGGTGAGTAGTTTTCCTTATAGTTTTACTTTAAAGAAAAAATTCAGATCTTGGTTTCACTAACCTGTTTTGCTTTTTTCCTTTTTTTTTTTTTTAATCTTTATATTATCTACTTCCTAGTTTTTAAAAAATTGTGTCTTTCTAGCTTCCTGATTTGAATGGTCAGTTCATTAATATTAATCTTTTTTGTTCAATTGAACACTACTAACTTTTCTCTAAGTAACCACTTTAACTACCACAGAATATAATATTAGTGTTCTCATTGTGTGAATACCTGAATAGTCCATAATGCAGATTCTTAATTTCCAAATACATTTTTAAAGTAATTCAATTTATTTGGATTTTCCATTTTCTTTTTGCACTTGCTGTATTTATCTTTGGGCATGCCTTTAAATAGAGCATTTTTGTTTCACTCTGTTTCAAATGTGTCTCATGAAAAGCTATAGCTGATTTTTTTCAATGTTTAATAGGGAAATTACCTCAATCATATTTATTGTAATTACTATGTTTTTTTTTTTGCTTTTTTAAAAAAAATGCAGTTTATTGAGATAAATTCATACACCATTCAAACCATCCAAAGTATACAATCACTGGCTCACAGTATCATCACATATCATCACATCAATTTGAGAACTTTATCATTACTCCAGAAAAGAAATAAAAATAGAAAAGAAAATCCAAATCCTCCCATACCACATAAGCCCTGTTATTGACTCATAGTATTGGTGTGTTTCATTTCAAGTAACTGCTGTTGAAATAATTTTTTTAAAAGTTATGTGTATAAGGCTAGAAAATTCATATGGTATAAAAAGGTTTAAAATGAAAAAGAACTATTTCCTGACCTTGTCTTTCTCCCCACTCTTTCTGTCTCACTCTCTCTGCAAAGGGAACTGTTAAAATTCCTCTTAGTTTGTCCTTAAAAAAACCCAAATCCATCTGTTTCTCATTTATATACTTAAAACATTCTATAAAAACATTTTGCACCTTCCTTTTTTCACTTAATTATGTATGTTAGAAATCCTTTTATATCAACACATACGCAGCTACTGTGGTCTTTATAATCGCTATGTAGTAATCTATTATGTGGATGTTACTTATTGGTGGACTCTGTTAACTTATTTTTCTCTTTCATAAACAGTGCTGTAGGGAATATATTCATGAATATATCTTAGCTAACATTTATGAGTATATATGTTAAGTAAATTTCTAGAGGTGGATCAAAGGGAACTGTCAGAAAGAATAATTGTATCATTCTTAATTCTATCAATGGTTTATAAGAATCCCTATTTTTCCTTAAATCTCATTAGCACTATTTATCTATAATCAATTTTTTTTTTTTTTTTTTTGCACAGGCAGGCACTGGGAATCAAACCTGGGTATCCGGCACAGCAGGCAAGATCTCTGCCACTGAGCCACCGTTGCCCACCTATTTATCTAACATCAAGCATTTAAATTCTTTCCAAAGTAATAGATGACATACGTTCTTATTTTTGTTTTAATTTGTTTAATTATGGGTAAGGGTAAGCATCTTTTCATCTCTATTCCTTCTTCTCTAAAGTGCTTGTCACATATTAATTTTCTTCTAGCCTTTTAAATTGCAAATACATTTTACTGATTTTTCATGGGTTTTTACTTTTTCTCTCTATACTGAAGTTTTGAAATTGTATGTAGTTTTCAGTTAGTTCTTTTATGGATTCTGTGTGCATGTGTGTGTGGCATCTGGGTTTCCTCTGTCACATGGGAAGGCATGTGGCCAGCATCTACTGGCCCTTGTTCCTAGTTCCATTGCTTCCAACTTCTGATTCAAGTGGCTTCCTCTCTAAGCATCTGTGGGCCTTCACTTAGCTTCTCCAGGGCAAAACTCTGGATTCTGGCTTGCTTAGCCTCTCACAGGAAGGCACATGGCAACGTCTGCGGGGCTGTGCATCTCCCAACATACATGTCTAGACATCTGCTCTCTCCGTGGGCACTCCAAACATCTCCAATTCTCTGCATCTTTGTGAGCTCTGAGCTTTCTCCAAAATATTTTCCCTTTTAAAGTAAGCTTTAATCCTACTTAGAAAGGTTCTTTTCCACTCCCAGGTCATGACTTTATTTTATAATGCTTTCTTCTAAAATTATGCTTCAATTTTTATGTTGCTATATTTAACTCCTTGCTTCATCTGGTATATATTTTGGTATAAGTAGTGAATCCCATTTTTTGTTGTTTATATCCTTTCCTTCTCTTCTCTCATCTTTCCTTTCTTTCCACTCTAAGACCAGCTACCCGGGATTTAGAAATTCTGCATCCTTTTTCTACATTGCTAGTTTATCTTCACATTTTAACTATTAACATTTTGCTATATTTGTATTCTCTCTTATGTGTGCATGTTTGTATGTATGTATTTATGAGTGTATAAGCTATTTAAGGATTAGCTGCAACATCACAACGCCTCACCCCTAAATGCTTAAGCATGAGGACATTGTACCTGATATGCACAATACTAAAACATATTATAGAAACAATATTGATACATTATTGTCTAATATACAACCCATATTCAAGTTCCCAAATTGTCCTAACATAGCTCTTGCTTTTGTTTCAAGGTTTAATCAAATATCTCTCATTACATTTAAATATTATATCTCTCAGACTCCTTTATTCTGGAACAGTTCCCCAGCTATATTTTTTTTTTTACGACACTGACATTTTAAGAGTCCAAACCAGCTATCTTGCAAAATATTCCTCATATTTGATTCACCTGATTTTCTTCATGATTAGATTTAGGTTAAACATATTTGGCATAAAAATACATTGGTGATGTATGTCCTCAGTGCATCATGTGCACATTTGGGGCACATGATGTCAGTCATTTTGAACTGTGGCTTAAGGAGATATCTACCGGATTTTTCCACTATAAAAACTTCTTCTCTTTGTAAATTATAAGTAATCTGTGGGGTGAGACTTTGAGATTGTGTGAACATCCTGTCACTCAACAATCTTTCACCCAATAGCTTTTAGTAATTTATTGACATAAATTTTCCTTTTTGTATACTCCATATAGTATGAAATCATCTATAGAAACTTGGGTAATATGAAGTCCAATAATCTTTTCGATTCCATTAAAACATGCTGATATTTTTAAATTGTAGATAAAAATTATAGATTAAACTTTCAAGAGCATGAGAATAGCGAGTTCCATCAAGTTGGGAAGGTAGAAAGAAATCATCAAATTGCAAGAGTCATTAGATAACTCAGTAAAATTGGTCTATATCATAAAAGATAGCCTCTGAGTTTTATCCATTTAGGCTATAAGAACCAGTGACAAGAGTATATAACTATAGCTAATATATTACATTAAATGTAATTTTAATGTACTTAAAATGAGGTTTGGGTTTAGATTTCAAACGTTTATGGACAAGGGAAATAAGTGAGAAAGGTGAAGTATGAATAAATCAAGAAGAGAGATGTGGGAATTGTTGAATTGTAGAGCTAATTAAAAAACTAAAGTGAACGCTAAGTAAAGATGGACTATGGTTAATAATATAATTATAATAATAATGTTTCCTCAATGGGAACAAAGGTACCATATTATTTCAAAATCTTTATTATTGGGAAAACTGTGGGATATTTGGGGACTCTGTACTTTCTGAATGATTTTTCTGTAAATCTAAAACTCTAAAAAAAAAAAAATTAAAAAACTGAAAGCAGAGGCAATTACAGAATTCCTTTTGTGTAACAAATTATGAGCATAACCTCACTAACTTAAAATACTTTACAGAATTCTCTCCTGCCATGCTGGAGACCCAGGTTCAATTTCTGATGCCTGCCCATGCAAAAGAAAAAAAAAACTTTACAGGACAACAGTCTCAATTACAGAATGTCTATTACCCATCTACCTTTACCCCCATCTATGAAAATTATATGGGGCAAGATTGCCTATTAGAGTTTCTTAGTGGACTTGTTTTTAGTGAGTAAAAAATAATTACTAGGATTTAATGTGACAATTGTGACATATTTATATGCAGAACAGATACTTAAAAAGCAGTGTTTACCAAATTGTAAATCACAACCCATTAGCAAGTTATGCCATTAAGTTGGGGATCCAGAATTTTAATAAATGAAATAGAATAGAAAGTATAAGAATACTTTGCATGTAGTACAGAGAAGTTTTGTTTTGTAAAAATTTTATTTTTGTTAAATGTATGTACCGGTTATTGTATAAAATGTGTTTCTCACTTGAGGATGAGAAAAAAATTGAAAGTCAGTGCTTTAAAGTGCTTGTAATTTGTTCTCTCAGATAATTTCAACACCTCTCCCCCACCATTAAAATAACCCCAACAATTCTGTTTTTGCTTATCAAGTGCTTTTTAGATAATAAGCTTAAATGAATTGACTATTCAAATGTTCTGGGTTTATTTTCAAAAACCCCAAAAGGAAAAATACCAAATCTGTAACATATAAACTAAAGTATATTTTATTCTTCTGTTCTTTTTCCCTTTATCAATTTTATATACTTCAGAGGTTTAGTGATGATCTGTGAGACTGGAAGACATGAACTGCTTTGAAAATGTATACATTGTAACAGAGGTGGGAGGCAAAAGGAAGAATGAACACCACATGTAAGGTGAGCTAGTATACTTAGAACACTGGGTACAGGAGTGGATTAGAGGTGGAGGTCCAAAGTGATGAGGAGGCATTTTGGAAACAGAGTAGAAGGGAATAACTAGGCATACGGAAAAAGTATGATTTGTGGGTAGGTGAAAATACTGGATTGGAACAGAGTTATGGATACAATGACTTTCCTCAGAGAGGTGAAAACTGAAATTATGAGAGATGTTGAATTCACAAAGGAAGTACCAAGGAAAACAAGAAGACTAAAGAGGAATCCTTAGGGGTGCACAGACTGATAAAAGCATAGGTTATGGGCAGCTGCCGTGGCTCAGCAGGCAGAGCTCCAACCTGCCGTGCTGGAGGTCTGGAGTTCGATCCCTGGTATCTCCTGCCCATATGCAAATTAAAAAAAAAGAAAAAACATAGGTTATTTCATCAAGAAGCGTATTAAATCTTATGAAGAGGCAATGGGAGGGCAGTGGTGAGGAAAGAAATCACTTGCTATTTACCTACCAGCTGGGTTTTCCTTATCTTAAAGAAACTGAAAATAAATTTACTTAGTTGGGAGGATTTATTTGCAGAGGTTAAAGTGCTCTAAGAATAGTGATTACAGGGTTAAAATGTGGAAAGTAAAGATATAACCTATGTTTTCTTATTAAAAAATATTTTGGAACCTAGAGTAGTATTGTCCTTATATATAAGCAAAAATAACAGTGGGACTCTTGTGGCCCCAAGACTGATCTGAAAATCTACAAGTGTTTGCTCTCTTTTTTTTTTATATTCATCATCATGATCATTTCTTATAACATCTGCATCAATTCAGAAAAAGCAATAAAAAGAAAACAGAAACAAATTCATACATACCATCCCCCTTATCCCTCCCCTTCACCGATCACGAGCATTTCAATCTACTAAATTTTAATATTTGTTCCCCCTATTATTTATTTTTAATCCATATGTGTTATACAAGTGTTCTCTTAGCTTCATGCTTTATATACTTAAAAATTCTTATTTTGTATTCTCAAAATAACCTATAAATGTAGGGTATTTTATTATATTTTACAGAGTAGAAAATGAATGAGTTAACTTCTTTGTGCATCATAAAATCACAAAAAGTTAACAGTGGCTCCAGGAGAATCAATTGAATCACATGGCTCTTTGTTTATGTGAAAGCAAAGTATAGCCTGTACTTTCAAAAGTTATGATAATGCACACAAACAAAAATATTTATACTCCTAAGATAAAATGAGTATGGTAGGGCGAACAACAGTGGCTCAGGGGCAGAGTTCTTGCCTGCCATGCTGGAGACCCGGGTTCGATTTCTGGAGCCCGCACATGTCAATAAATAAATAAATAAATAATGACTATGGTATATGTAATTGAAATTTTATAAGAGAAACTAATGGATTATTTCTGGATTTAGAATGAACAACACACTAGGAAATATCCGAAACTACTAAAAACAACTCAGAGAACAAGTTGTTGAGTTGAAGTCTGTCAAACTACAAAATATAAAAAGGCATAAAAAATATAAAAGGATGAAAAGCAATCATGGGAGACAATCATTTATGGAAGTGAGAATGAACTACAACATTAGAGATTAATTTTATTTCTTATGAAAGACATTGGTTAGAAAATGAGATATCTAAAAATAAATGTTTACCTTAGGGAGTTTTACAGATTGAATTGCATGCCCCCAGAAAATTATGTTCAAGCCCTAACTCCTGCCCATATGAATGTGACCCATCTGGAAACAGGATCTTTGAAGATGTTATTAGATAAGGGGGGTCAAACTGGATTAGGATGGGCCCTTAATCCAAAATGACTCATGTCCATATAAGAAGAAGAAATCTAGGGACAGTCGATAACAGAGACAGAGACAGAGACAGATTGACAGCCATGTGATGGAGGCAGAGATTGAGTTATGTTGTTACAAGACAAGGAATGCCATGAATTGCTGGCCACCCACCAGAAGCTAAGGGAAAGGCATAGAATGGATTTTCCCCTGTAAGAGGAAGCATGGATCTCCCTACACCTTCATTTCAGAATTACAGTCTCCAGAACCATGAGAAAATAAATTTCTGTTGTTTTTGCCAACTGATCTGTTATACTTTGTTACAGCAGCCCTGGCCAACTAAAATAGGGAGTGAGTAGGAAGAATCCAGGTCAAGTTGAAACTGTTATATTAATAAATGGACAATAACTATTTCATGGTTCCTTCTTTTGCCTCAAAAAGTGACAATATTTAAAGAAAAATGACAAAATGTCCATCCTTAGGTCCACTTCCCTCCCCCCTCCTGCTCCTTGTTGGCTCCCCAGGATTGAGCCCTGACTGAGGCTGGGTAGCAAGACAGCCTCTTCGGTGAGGTCAGGAACATTAAGGAGCTCATCCTCAATCAAGGTGTTGTAGAAAGTCTTGATATCTTGAAGAATGCTCTTGACTTCTGTTACACTATGTTGATAGCCATACACTTCTGACCAAAACGTTGGCCATGACCAATTCTATGGATACAGTTTTCCTTGTTGGTGGGAAGGTTATAGTTGATGATTAAAGAACACTGCACATCAATGCCTCCAGCCAGCAGGTGGGTGGCAGTCAGTACTTTGCTAGAACCAGTATGGAACTCTTGCATGATCACATCTCCTTGCTCTGGGTTCATATTGCCATACATGACAGAGGCAGTGAAGTCTTGGGTATACATTTTCTCAGTCAGCCAATCGACTGTCCTTCAAGTGCTGATGAAGATAACTGCCTGGGTAATGGGCAAGGTTTCATACAAGTCACAAAGTGGTGTCCAGCTTCTTTCATTTCATTACATATTGAATTGGTGGATACCCTCCATCCAGGGTCAACCCTTCCTACTTGACAAGAATTCGAATGGGATCCCTCATAAACTTCTTGATCACTTCAAGCACATCAGAAGACATTTGGACCTGACAGTAAAACCACCTCAGTATTGCTGTTGTGATTTTGGAATATATCATAGATCAGGTCCTTGAATCCACAGCTCAATATTGCTTTATCCACTACAAACATATTGTTATATTTGGGAGACAGGAATCACTGATTAGGCATATCAAACATATAGTTTGAGGTACCCACAATGATATAGGGTGCCTTTGTATCTAAAACTCAGCATGCACCTTGGTGCCCCGATGTAAGTGTGGCAGGAGGCACCCAAGTAATCCATAATGCTGTTACTACCTTCTGTATCAGCTGAGATAGTTCCTGAGTGGGAGCCAGGACCAAGTTGTGGATGGCCTTTATATCCAATCCAGTCTCATGTAGAAACGAGATGGCCATTGCGCTTGAGCAATCAATCACATTATAATCTTGTTGAAAGAAAACCATCAATCCATGTGTCCAAGGCATAAACCAGGCATGGGTGTAGTACAAAGTCAAGCTGGGAGAAACAAGGGGTTACTTAGTCCCTGGCTGATATAAGATGGGCACCACCATCACGTGCCACTCCACCTAGGTCTGGGAGGTTAATAAACTAAAAGAAGCGGATATCTAAAAAGTAGGTTAACACATTGCTTTCTCAACAGTAAAAGAGGAAAAGTTCAGAGTCCAAGAAAACCTGAAAAAGGCACATATTCTTTTTATTTTAAAAACTATAGGAAGTTTAAAGAGATTTGCTGTTTCTTCTTCTGTAAAAGGGGATGTTTGAAGAATAATTAGCATCAAATAATGCAAAACTTTGCACATGATTACCTTATAAGTAGAAATGGGAGGCATTTCCCCCCCCAGAACTCTGCCCTCTTCCCCTAAATCTCTTTTGCTCTCTAGTTCATGCTTAAGGAGAGTGAATGACTTGGAGAATGTTATTTTTTCATAAATAAATGCAGAATTGCAGATTTTCTATTATCCACTTTCTACTAAGCTCCCCTTCTCCTGCCTACCTTCTGAGTCTTCCAACAATGGCAAAATTTGCTTCAGGAATTCCTGATACTGCCAGAGCCACTCAATGCTATATCATCAACCAGAGGATATCCCTTCCTAATGCCAGGGGGGAAAGAACTGGCATCTCAAGTTAAAATTCAGAGTGTCCTTTCCATATAAACTAAAACTATCCACTCACTAGTCCAACCTCTTTGTCTTCAAGATACACAATGTTTTTAAGTTATTTGTTCATATGTTGCATTTAATACTATCCTACCCCTGAGGGCAAATCAAGTATATTTTCTTGATCGAATCTGAAGCATAATGGTACCACAGCAAGTCATTATTCTGATTTTCTTTTGTATGTATGCATAGTTACAATGTTTGGAAAAATTATTTCAGTGATCAGAAAGGGATGAGAAAAAACACTACTATACTGCTTTATAGCCAAGCTTAAGTCCACTTACTTTTAGGATTCCTAAGTAGTTCTGGAACACTTTGAAAGAGCTCCCTCACCCCAAAATAAGTAAAATGATCAAGAGGTTAAGGACACACTAAACAGATTACTGACTCAATCTGAAAGATAAAAACAGTGGCTCTTTAAAAGAATCATGAAGCATGTGGTTTTGGCGAACATTAACTTATTCACTCAAAGCACAGAAAAAGATCTATATAAATATATATAAATATACACATGATACTTCCATAAAGTATTTTCTAGTATAGGAAAATATGACCATGAGGAGTTTTACCTTAGTGATTTGAGACTAACATTATATAAGAACACTTTATATAGTACTATTAGAAAAAAAATGAAAATGCTGACTACTACTAAATCTAAAGCAACTGACAAAGATTAACTTGAACAAGATATTAATATTTAGAATAAATAGAACTTTTCAAGTGCCTACACTGTGCTAGGACTTTATAAATATTACATTTGTTAGAATACTGTAAGTGAGAAATTTTTACTTTCATATTACAGAGGAGGAAACTGAGGCTTGTTAGTAGGTATTTGTCTGAAGCCACAAAGCTTATGAGGGTAGAAATGGCATTTGAACTGAGGTTTGTCTGGCTCCAAAATCTACATTCCTTCCAATCTGTGTGCCTCCTTCCTTTTTGTATAGTGTTAGAGATTAAAAAAAGTATCAAGGTACTAGTAATGGAAAATTGTTAAATAAAGAAAATAAAAATAAAAGATAAAAAGTAGTTAAAAGAAAGAGTAGATGGAAAAAATTAAACAAAAAACTATAAGACTGTAAAAGACAAACAGTAAACCCTATTGTAAATGATGGACTATAACCAATAGTACTATTAAAAAAATGTTCTTTCATGAATTGTAACAAATGTACCACCCTAGTGCAAGGTGTTAATAATACGGTGGTATATGGGAAGTTGTATTTTTGAAATGATTTTTCTGTAAACCTACAATTTCTTTAATAAAGATAGAAAGGGTAGAGACTTTAGTTACTTATTTCTAAAACTGCTAAAAATTGATGATCGCAAGAGGTTCCAGGAGATATTCAATAAAACTGTGGCACTCTGAAGGTTTTATTTTCCTAATTTTCCTTCCAGTTTTACTATTACTCTAAGACAAAAATCTATTGTCTTTATTTACTTAAAATTTAGGGGATGTGAAGAACTTAGAATTGTTTAAATTGTTTTATCTGATGACATTAAACAATTGGCATAAAATGGTCAAATGAGTTTTTTTTTTATGTAATTTCAATTTTCCAATTTTATGATTTAACTAGAAAAGCAAATCTAAAAATATTCCATGAAATTTACCATCTAGATTGGAAATCCAAATCAAGCTAGACAGTACCTTTAGCAGCATCACAAACATTAAAATAATGTCCAAAAAATGAAGTAAGACTCCAAATTGTACTGCCTCTGTTAGCCTTATCAAATTGTTAGCCAAACAAATAAATCACATTATTGCCAATGACGAAAAACTCTATATAGAGACTACTGGAGAATTACTTGACCTATACCTACCTACCTTTTCTTCAAAGAATTTTTTTCTTAATTTGGCATCTGTAGGAGGTACAGTTTTTCTCAGATTTCTATACCACTTTCTAACAATATGTCCTCTCCAATAGGCTTGGATTCTAAAACAAAGATATTTGAAAATAACTAAATTATCATTATTTTATTTTAACAAATATTTCTGTACTTACTATAAGCCAAGGCACTCAGGAGTCAATGGTAGTCAAGAAAATAAACAAAATCACTATATCTTTTAAACTTAGTTATCATTAGCTTGATTTCTAATTATATATTTTTAAGTTACTATGGCATTTTTTGCTAATTAGGACTTGGAATCACAACTGATTTGCTGAAACAATTCTTACCTTGTTGCACATTTTATTTTGAATAACCGGGCTCCATCATGTATTACCCTGGTTTGATACTGGTTCCTTCTACAAAGAGGACAGGTTTTTTTATTCGTGAACTTCTCAAAAGCCTGAAGGCATGCCTGAAGAAAGATATTTTCCTTTAAATTTTATGAGTAATTACTTATAAACAGTTTTACTTCTAATATAATTATAGTGTTCTTTTCCCTCATAATTATGAGACAGTTCAATTTAGATTGTGAAGTGAAGTTTCATCAGATGTTAACACCTTTCTTATGAAACCTGTTCCAAAAATGATATTTTACAAGAATATACATGCAGATACATCAAAAACTTCTGAAAATCACTACTGTAAGGTAAATCATCTTTGTGTATAAGACTAACATGCAGTTAAATCATATGAATTAAGCTATCATTCACTTTGATGTACATTATTAATGACAATCTGTTATACAAACATTGTGGTTCTTTTGTCACATAAAATTCGCGATTTTAAAAACAGGATGAATTGTGTACTGTAGCCTAAAGTCATGTTTCTAACTATAAATGGTGATTGTAGACAAAATAAATGACTCTTTTTAGGAGACTTTAAAATGAGTAAGACTAGGGTAGATTTCTTTAAGTTACAAGAATGATGTATTGCATACTTTCTCATAGGAGTTAAAACAGGATTTACTTACTCTGTGAAATACATGGGAACATGAAAGCAGCACCTGTTCACGAGTAAACAAAAAAGTCTGACATTTCAATTAGTTTAGAAGAAAAGCAACTTAAATGCATTAATTAAAAGAAAAATTCTGAATGCTTAAAAGAGAAACTGTTTCTTTTGAAAAAAATTTTAAAAGCAGATTAATAGCCTTAATACTTATAATATTTTGTGTTAAAATTTAGAATAGCACAAGTATATAATCTTAAAAAAAGTTAAACTTTTTTTAGTATCAAAAAAACCACATAAAGTTTGATATTATGCCATTAAAATGAGTACATACTTAAAACAAACTGAAGAAATAGAAAAATTTCAGGGTAGATAAGAATAAGTACAAATTGGAATGGGAGAAGACAAAGAGGAAGACCACAGTACTCTTGTGACGTGGGGTAGAAAGAAGCAGAGAAATGTAAAGTAAATGCTGCTTTTTAGAGCTTTGTACAACCAAATTACATTTTAATTTTTTAAAAATCACAGTTTTATTGAGATATAATTCTGACACGCATACATTTAAATAGCAATAAATTGTGAAAAAATAGGAATCCCTTTTTTTTAATGCAGTGAAAGTGTACTCACAAGAAAACTTCACTTTTCTTTGACCCAAATTCCATACCACATAATGATATTCTAAGCTGTGACAAAAAAAAAAACAAAAAAAACCCAGAAGCTTAGACTGAATTAAAAAAAAAAGGTAGCTGGTTTTTAGTGGAAGGAAGGGGTGAAACCAGAACAACCAGTATGTGCTATTGAGCTGGCAAACACAAAGGATCAATGGCTAGCAGCCAGCTGAAGGAAAAGGCTTTCAGCTACAGGGGCATTTTTTCTTCTCCTTCAAGAGAAGAAAGTTAAGGAAACTTCTGGGACTAAAGAAGGGGGATGGGTGGGTGGGCAAAGGCATTTCCCCTTTTTGTCAAGAATTTTACTTTAATGAGTACATTCGTTAACACTCCCTGGTAAGACCTGATCTTGGTAAAACTCCCCCCGTCCTCCCCCCAAAAGTATACTGTTTTTCTTAAATGGGAAGAGACAAAGAAGGTATATCAACATTATATGCTGATATAAAAATAGAACTCAGAAGTTCTAAAACCCTTTCTTGAAACATATTGCCAATAATAAGTCTAAATTGGATAAACTCAGTAAAGGGATCCTTTTATATTACCACCATTTAATCTGTTTAATAGCAATCTTTTATACAGTCAGCTACTATTTTTTTTTTTTTTTTTTGCCTGGGCAGGCACCAGGAATTGAATCTGGGTCTCCTGCATAGCAGGTGAGAATTCTGCCTGCTGAGCCACCGTGGCCCGCCCCTAAACTGTAGCCCACCCCAAACCGTGGCCCACCCCTAAACCATGGCCTGCCCTGTCAGTTAGTAATTTTTATAGAATAATCTTTCAAGGTATTTTATCAACAGATATTTGATGATCTGTATTGAATAAAATTATACTTCTGTATATTAAAACTACTGTACTTTTAAATATCTATAACTACTTCCTGTTGGCAAACATTCTCTAAGATAACAAAAATTAATTATTAAGTAGTGGTAAACACCCTAAAAATGTCATCAAAGTTAGGATTAAATTCCAACTGAAATTTCTGAGTTGGTTTCTGTAAATCATTTAAATTGTTTATTATTTCCTCATCTGTTAAATGGGTATAGTATTTACCTCAGAGACATACTAGATTAACTGAAGGTATTCTGAAATCATTAAATATTGGAAACATGCCAAGTATTATTTATAACTAAGGAAAAATCTAAAAAAGGAAATAAAAGCTAGAAGTGCAAAATAAATAGAATAGTGTCTGTATCTATAATCAAACAAAAATAAGAGAATTTAGTGAAAAAGTTATAAAAAATAGAATGGAAGAAATGTTGGGCAGGATGCATGCTGATGCCCCCTAAGATATTCAACTTTATGTATTCATTCTTCATATAACCAGGTTAAATATAATTAAGAAGGAGTTTGCTGAGACCAGAAAGATTCCTGATAGCTTTATTAACTCTTTTGCTATACTAAAATACTACAATTTATCCTAGGGGGCAATTCTGTGGTTTAAAGAGTTTAATCTTACCAAAATACCCAACTTTTATATAGTTAAGATTAGGTCCTTATATAGAACTAGAATAAAATAGCTATGTTTAAAATAACTTGTGAATTTGAACTAGTCAAAAAAAAGTTATGTCTTTGAACATACTTGTTAATGCTAAAACTTATCAAAACAAATTAAGTTTGAGTGTTTATGTACTAAGACAGTAAATAAACCCTGGGGCTCCCAGGCTCTGAATTCTAAGGTTGTTTTAACATTATTTGCCGTATTTCTTTCAACAAATACAAATGCTATATAGGAAGCATAATGCTACCTATTATGGGAAACCATTCCAGGGTAACCATTAGCTCTAAAAAAAATTCTAAGAATATAAGTGTCCCTAATTTCTAGGAGATTACAATTTAGGTAAGCAGAGAAAATATGTATAGAAAACACCTACGATATAGATTATATACTATCTGTAAATCTGTAAACCCAGGTTTTTTAATCACAATTTACTATTGAAAAGTTACATGAATAATTATAAAACATTTTACTTTTCTTAAAGATTCTTCCACAAATTCCTTGAAGATATTCAATTACACTTTGTTCCTTTACTACCCCAATTCACAAAGCAACTTAAATTTCCTTTTTGTCTTCTTCCTTCCTACATTGGGATAAAAATGTTTCCTGTATTCCATATCAATTGTTTCCCTCACCTTTCAACTGTTTAGGACTAGCATTTCTTTTGTTCAGGCTTTTGTACTTGAGAATATCATTTGGTAAATAAACAAAACTCTTTAATGAGAGTGTTCAGCTCTCTCTCAAATACATATTTCGCTTAATGGAAGAGGACACATTAGTATTTGAGGGTTACATAAGAGGATGAAACTGGAAAGAAGCCTGGAATCTTAAATTCCTTATCAGTGTCTAGTCTCTAGAAAACAACTCCACTAAACTCATGTAACTAATCTTCTTCATGCTAAACACCTGGGGATGAAGTCCAAATTCTTCTTTACATATTGGGCATGGCTGCACAGAATCCCCTTGAGTGACAGATCTCTGTTTCACTTTTTCCCATTCATCTGTTGATAGTGGCAATGGAGGAGGTTCAAATAGGCCCAACTTCTGTGCTAAAGTTAAAAAATTACAAAATATGAGTTAAGATATATTTTAGAATATGGCAAACATATATAATTTAAATGACATTATTTTTTAAATATTAAAGAAATACATTTGTAGCATAACTACTTTCACAATATATAGAATGCTGCTTTTCTATGGGGGCATAGAAATCAGTGATAATAGTACCTTACATTTACAATGATATTTTTTGTTTTCATTTACAAAGAATTTTTCCATATCTTGTCATTTTCATAATAATACTATAAGCAAGCAAGATTAATATCTAATTTTACAGATGAAAATTTTAAACCTACTAATTTTTCACATGGTCAGGTCCTTGTCATTTCTCACCTAATTTTTCTTCATGCCTTCAGCATTGCCTGCTTCCAATTTATCTTGTCTCTATCACCAGTGACCTTTATAAAAGGTTTAATAAGAATGCTCTTCCCCTGCTAAAAATCCTTATGACTTATAATTACTGTCAGGATAAATTTCCTTAATCCAACAATATGCAAGTACCCACCATATATCTATTCTGGGTCAAGCATGGAGCTTAAAATTCATTGGGAAACACTGCTTTGAAAAAGTAACTGCAATATACTGGGGCAAGATGCTAGTTAGAACATGCACAACTACGTCCACCAATTCCCGCAAACACAAACAGAACCGTAAATGAATAAAAAAGCATCAATCAACCTACAAGGGTATTTTCAGAGATATAAAGTGATACATCTTTGAAACAAGAACTGGAAGGTATAACAAAGAAACATATTGTGCTGGTTTGAAGGAAGTATGCCCCCTAAGAAAAGCCATGTTTTGATATAAATCCCATTTCTTAAAGGTAGAATAATCTCTATTCAATACTGTATGTTTGAAACTGTGATTGGATCATCTCCCTGGTTGATGTGATTTAGTTAAGAATGGTTGTTAAACTGGATTAGGGGATGACATGTCTCCACCCATTTGAGTGGGTCTTGATTAGTTTCTGAAGTCCTATAAAAGAGGAAACATTTTGGAGAATGAGAGATTCAGAGA